>OMNV01009770.1:0-16026 GCA_900303265.1 Brotula barbata | reverse complement strand
GGGGGGGGGGGGGTCCTGTGAGACTGAGCCGGCCTCTGTCAGACACACTCAGCCAGCCAGGGAGAGACTGTCGACGGGTTGGAGAACACTCGCCGGGAAGAGCTCACACGGAGATTGAGTTACCACAGAATTAGATCAGGGCTGTGGGAAACAGCACCTCCTAAACACACACGCACACTCTCAGTCACACACACATAAACACATGCAGACACACCAGCACACACTCAGGCGTACTCTCACACACAAAGAGTCACCAAGGGAAACCTAAGGGAAGATTGAGGAAGGCAGCTGGGCACACGCCAGTTTCAAACAAACGCTTGCTTATACCTCTTAGCCTTCTGGCACTGGTGTCACAGCCGTTTCTTCCAAAATGTTAGAACATTGGTCAACAGGCATTCTCTGCAATGCAAATATACTTTAGCATGCACTGAGAAATGTGATGATCATAGACAAATGAGTTGAGAGTAGATAAACTCAGGAAATGTGGCTTGGTAAATGAAACATGTCACATTCTTAACTTTAGCGATCACATCCACATCACAAAAAACATCACTGGTCCATAAAGTAGCTCAGATATAACTGTGTAAAAGTACAGATATCATATTTAAGAATGACCCCTCAGATTTTACTTTTTACTTGAGAAAAATTAATTCAATTAAATTATAATCTCAGCCAACACTAGACATCTCTAAAACTAAATAGCGAATGTAATTTACATGAGGAAAAATAGTTACCAATCACTTGAATGAAGCTTTTCAAACTTAAGTCAAAGATGAGTTTGAACTTTGGAGGCCATATTAAATGAGTTAGACAGTCAAAAGTCCTGTGTGTAGTGATCTGACTGAACCTAACATTTATTTATACAACTTACAATACATCTAACACAAACAGGACTATCTCTGATTCAAACCAACAAAACTAACTAATAGTACAGTTGTTGTGATATTTATCAACATCACACTTTCAGTACAAATCAAACCATTTAGTTCAATAATTTGCAAAAATATTCAAATTCTAAAAATATTTAAGATTCTCAAATAAACCCAAGTACTGTCCTGAAGTATTTTTTTTTTTTACTTTGTTACTTTTCACCACTGAAAATCATTACACTGCATGAGTTGAGTTAAGAGTGGGGCCGGTCAAATCTTGAAGTTTTTTTGGCCACTGGAGAAATCCTAATGATGTTTAATGAGCCCTGGAATGTGAACGCTAATGTGAAGGACCTTGACAGCGAGGTGTGAGGTGAGTGGTTTATGTCTGAATAATGGAGACCACATGAACCTGTCTGTCCTGCAGAGCTGCTGGCACTGTAGAAGACAATTATAATAATAGTAGCATAAACAATGCTGAAGTGATTCAAAATATTCTCAGGCTATCATTCAGTGAAAAGTCAGGGAAAGGCCACGCATGTTTTAGTCTGGAGAAAAGGCCAAGGAGAGGGCTCGGGCTCTACTGATTTGGCTGGGGATGTGTATTTTACCCTGTCCCATCAGACGAAAACAGAGCCGAGTGTGTTTCAGCACTAAATTATGCATATATGAAGGTTAATAAATCAATAAAATAGATGCAGGGTGTGGGAATTAATGACCTGGGTAGACTGATTTTAGCGAAAGTGTGTGCTGACAGGGGATCTATTTATAAAGATATACTGTACGTGCACCTATCTGTATTTATGACCGTACGTATGTCAGCGATGGTGTGAAGGTTCATCCAGACACTGCAGCAACAGATTGAGTGAAGTTTGTACATTGTGTCTGTCAGCACTGAAAGCCCTCTGACATTCTAGGGACCGCATGTTGGCCTGCAGTTGCTCGTTGGAATCAAGCTCTCATCCGCACTTGTCTAACTCCCAACACACCAAGTTAACAACTGACCTGATGGACAGAGCAGAGAAACAGCTGCTCTGCTACAAGGTACTGGAATGGAAGACAGCAGGAGGGTCACGCTCGCTCTGATGGCCTTACCAGACGCGGCGGGTCTAGTGCGGGAATCAGCCTGGGCCCAAATCCTGTCGTTTCTCAGACCTTTCAGGCATGACAGAGATAAGAGTGACATTTAAGGTACTATATTTTTAAAAAATAGTTTTTTTCATGGAATTTTAAGATCTAATACGAAGCTTAGAAATGTCTAATCAAGGTTTTTATGTATTCACAGACAGAAATATCCATTTTAAATTTCTTTCCTTTTTCTCCCAAGAGCACCGGGGAGAGATTAGTTACACAGTCCAACACAAACATTGAAAGTTCCTGTGTTTTATATAGTTTGCCCTCTGACCCAAGCACATTAGCGGGGTCAAAATTTTCACACCTTCTGCAGACCACCCGTGCACACAAGGAGGCTCCAGTTTTAGTTTTATAACAAGCAATGGCACAAAAGAGTAGAATGTTGGTCCTTTTTTTTATATATAGCTGAAACCTGAAACATCCGTTCCAATTATATAGCTCAAGCCTTTCATAACATTTCTTCGTCTCTTTCTCACCACACAGCAGAGTGAGGTTTGCTGTTATCACCCATACTGGATGAATGATTCCCTGGGAAGGACTCCCTGCGCCAGTCAGTTGACCTGTTTGCAGTGACAGTGGAGGGGCTGGAGGGGGGGTTTCCTAGGAGAGCCTGGCAACCCTGACTGACTAATGTTGGGCCTCCCGGCTGATCAATGCTGTTGTTGAGCCACACAGCTGACAGCAGACAATGAACAACACACTCTGCTAATAGGCCGTGTGTCCCACACAACACAGGAGAAGAAGGCGGGGGTCCCACTTTAAATGGACCTCGTTGATCATGGACGGGGGTCTCCACAGCTTAACCAGGGAACTGTGGCAAAGCGAAGATCAGAAAAGAAGAGAAATTAGCAGCCTTTAAGATCCACATCTGTTATTATATAAAATGTCCTGATTGTGGGAAAGGGGTATATAGTTCACTGACATTGTAGGGTCTTTTTTAAGTAAGAACATTTTAGAGACGTTTGTCGTTCCTTTATGTTATAAGTTTACTTAGATACAGAACACATAAGTGAATACCAAATATCTATAGAATTCCACCACATTCAACATAAATGTGATCTATTTCACTGAAGAATTTAAGCACTTTCAAGTGATTGTGCTATTGAATATTATGGAGATTGTAGCTGTTTTTCCATCTCTTTCTCTACACTATGTCTGTCATATGAGATATTTAATGAATACTACCCCTGAAGAAATAATGATCTTCTTTGACATATCAGTCCACATGGCCTGCCTTGGCTATCGAAGAGGATATCAAAGCTGAGAAGCTCACTCAAGATTGTTGATGACCTGGCTATAACAGAGGAAAGAAGGACAGCAGACATTCTACTGAGTCAGCGAACTAAGAGAAAGTCTGCATTGATGAAGACACCAACCCTTTCTCGTGTTACTGTCCAGGCGGGCAATATATGCAAGCCAAATCCTACTGGCCTACAAAGTGTACCATGGGAAGAATATACTTAGGGGCAAAAGATCGAGAGTTGGAGCAGCAGCAGTGCTATGCATGGTTGAATCTGTTTCCACAGGAAGTAAGCTTCTTTGACCGATCCTTCACAACAATTGATCTCATGGATGCATTGCTGGCAAAGGGCCTTCCAGCAATAGGAGCCATAATGAAGAACCAAGTCCCAAAGCAGTGTTTTACCTGCGGACAAGCAGTTGCAAAAAGAGAGGAGAGGAGCATCTGTGTCAGAAAGAGTACTGAGCTGGCAATCACAGAATGGTGCAACAACAGTGACGATAACCTCTACTGTACATGGGAAAGATGCTGAAGACATTGGCACCAGACGGTCCAAAAAAAAGAAGAGGTCCAGGTCCAGGTGAGAAGACAGCAGTGATTAGACAGTACACGACAAAATGGGTCGTATATGGGCATACATTACTCGTATTATGTCTACTGTTATGTCTACTATGTACTATGTCTACTGTTACATAAAGCAGCAAATTCCTCTTACGTAAAAACCTACTTGGCAATAAACCTAGATTCAGAAATAGAGGTGAGTTGCATGACGTAACAATTATATCAGGGTATATTATAATTTAAAACTCTTACAGTTTCATGGTATGTCATGTAGGCTATATAGACCCATTAAAAAAATCAAACCCTTTGTTTGGCCCTTTGTTCTTGCAAAATGTCTTATTATACAATAATGTCCCCTCACCTTTAATGAAAATACATGACACACATTCTGATGTAATATATCATAACATTTTTGTTGATTTGTTCAAACTAGGCTAATTCCTATCATGTATGCTAGACATGGCCTGACCACAGTAAACAGTGTTTTTATTGTGTTAGCTAACGATGGCTAGCAAGCAATAGCATTGCTTGCTAGCATTACAGGTTATTGTTGAGACAAACAGTGAGGTGACCAGACCTCCACGTTTTCTGGGAACAGTCTCTGTTTTTGGTGTCCTATCCCAGGCTGTGATTAATACACACTAAAAAAACAAAAAAAAACACCAACAGTAAATTTTACTGTAAATTTGCTTGCTAGTGTCCAGTATAGAAACCATACTATGGAACAGTTTGGCAGTAAAATTAAGACATAAAGAATTTCAGTACATTGACCCAGCACTAAGTTTGTCAACAATCAATTTATCTGCGAGTGATCAATGGTTTTCGACATTTGTAGAATATTATGGATAATTTCTGTGTCCATCACCCATGTCAACAAAAATGTTAAATGTGCTTTTTTGGTAAAACATTTTAAATTGATGGAAACTTTCGTTAGTTTCTCAAAAAACATGACATTTTGAAAAATCGGCATTGCATTGCTTTGACATTTTGACACAATTTTCCATGTAAAAACACTCACTTTTCATTTCGTGTGTAAGTTAAGAGCTTTTCTCTTTGATCCCAGCTTGGGCCTGTCACGAAGCCCCCACGTGACCAAGACGCCCCGCCCCCTGTCTGCGTGCTGTGGAAACAGAGTGACGTTTAAACTGTTGCTCAGCCCAGCCGCTGACAGTTGACCGCTGGAGCTTTTACTACTCGGAACGTACCCGTCTGTGTGAGCCTGGAGGAGCAATGAAGCGAAGCCATAATTACAGCTCATCCGACAGCGACCTGGATGACAATGTGGAGGTGGAAAAAGACAGCGGCGATGAAAATAGGTGATCATAATAAACTAAAACTAATAAACTGTTAACAGCAGGTCAGTGTTTTTGCCTTTTTGTTTGAGACCTGAGCTCAACTGTTTGTGCGTTTTTAATAAAAATACAACCATCATTTCTAATAACTTGTTGTTTTTCTTCTTTACCTTTATTCAGTCCGCTGGATTCTCCTCAAGGTTCCATGTCGCCCTCCACAACAACGCAAGTTCAAGCCAGAAAAAGACGCAGAGGGGTAAGTGAACGCACCAGGTACCAAAGTGCCGCTTAAGGTTTTGTCTGTTCTTTGCTGTTTTCCTGCCACCTGTGACCTAAATTATTTGGGTTTTTACAGATAATTGAGAAACGGAGACGCGACCGCATCAACAACAGTCTGTCAGAGCTGAGGAGATTGGTGCCAAGTGCTTTTGAGAAACAGGTATTTTTGATGTTCTTTCGCTTACGCCTTTCTTTTCGGGAATTTGCACTTTTGTGCATTATTATTAACTAAAATAATCCTGAGCGTACAGGCAGATAAAGGAGTGAGTGGTAATAGAATAAAGACAAAGTAATAGCATAGTATGTAAGTAATAGTATGAGGTATGAAAGAGTAAAAATATAAAATATGAATTAAACTATACACACAGACTATATACACAATGTACAGATACACAGATGTTTTAAACCTTTTAAACTCTCGGCCAACCACCAAAATATTTATTTTTACTTTAAATTCTATTAAAATGCCTCAACATATTCAAATACACCTAAAATATCAGGCATTCTATGGTAATGTGTCAAAAATGATACGTGACACATCAAGAATAACTTTCAAGGGAAGTTAGTAAGGGTTACTATAATAGATTTAAGTTTTTATAACTTCTCTAGAAAATGAGATTTGGATGCCATTTCTTGGATTCATACTCAATTATTGACTGCTTACTCATGTGGAAAAATCCCATTTAATTTATCCAAACTGTTTACTTTTAAGTGTGCACAATTACCACTGTGTTGGAGAGTATACTGTTATTGAAAGTGACTATATTGTTTGCCTTTCTCTTTCTTTAAAGGGCTCAGCTAAACTGGAAAAGGCTGAAATATTGCAAATGACTGTGGACCATCTGAAGATGCTTCATGCAGCTGGTGGCAAAGGTAATTAATTCTCTGGTGCTTTGCATAATTAAACTCATGCTTTAATTCATAATTATGACAAATGCATGGCATCTATCTAAGTGTCCGTCGTTCTTTCTTTCTGACAGGTTACTTCGAGGCTCACGCTCTGGCTAAGGATTACCGAAGCATCGGCTTTAGGGAGTGCCTGGCAGAGACGGCCCGTTACTTGAGTATAATCGAGGGTCGGGACACGACAGACCCCCTCCGGATACGCTTGGTGTCGCACC
Source organism: Brotula barbata (assembly GCA_900303265.1). Taxonomy (NCBI): domain Eukaryota; kingdom Metazoa; phylum Chordata; class Actinopteri; order Ophidiiformes; family Ophidiidae; genus Brotula; species Brotula barbata. Next base: position 9,530 of record OMNV01009770.1, on the reverse strand, counting down.
TCAGTAACTACGTCTCTCAGAGGGAGGTGCACGCTGGACTGGAACATTTAGCCTGGGGTGCTGCCTATGGCACTGCCCCTGCCCATCTACCCCACCCTGTCCTCCTACAGCACCCCCAAAGCAGGACGCTTGCATCAAGAAGGAGCAGCAGCCCACCGTCCTCCTCCTCTTCCTCCTCTACATCTTCTTCCTCCTCCTCCTCTGAGACATCTGGGTCATCCAGACTCGGCGTGATACCCCCCACAGAGTCCCTCAGGGTGCCTCCCAATGGCTCCCTGCCTCTCAGTCTGCCTATTCCAACCTCCAAGCTCTCACCCCCGCTCCTCTCATCCTTCTCCTCACTTTCGGCTTTCCCCCTCTCCTTCAGTGCTTTCCCCCTCATGTCCCCGTCCGCCGTAGGCACAGGTGGTTCCTCTTCCACCCTGTCGAAGCCTTACAGGCCTTGGGGCACAGAGGTGGGGGCCTTTTGAAGCCACCACTGGACTAAAGGTAGCAGCTGAGCCTTGCTGGGACTACCTGACTCACCTGTTTTTACAGCAATAAAAACACTGAGGAAAAAGCAATCTCAATTTATTTTCTCAAGTTTGAAGAATGAGTGGGAGGGGTTGCTGAAGTCAGTCATTTCACTCATTTCAAGTGGAATACGAACTAATTTTATGTTATTCTTTAAAATGCTGAGTAATGTTAGCTAACGTGCACTGTGTCCAGCTCAAGGACTAATATGTGTGGCCCATGATTAGATTTACTTTAAGCACAAAGTCAGAGGTAATAATTTTGTAGCCAAACTAATGATACTGAACCTTCTACGTTTGTAGATCATGGGTGTCTGTATAAAACATAACATAGTAACTCATGAACTCAATAGTGTTATCAGAAACCAATGAGACTACAGATATGCACCATATACCGTATACACAGTTGGAACTATTGAACAGTAGGACACCTGTATCCATGTCTAATATTTTTGTACCAATAAATGGGGTTTGAATATGCAAAATGAGGATCTACATCAGTGTGTCGATTATTCTGTGGATTCCCTTGTGTTTGTAGTTCATAACATTGAACAGTAGACTATTGTTCCTGTTGTAATGTATTTTTTACTTTGTTACATAATCCTGAATACAAGCAGAATAAATGCCAAAATATAACCATAATTAGAAAGACTTCGGCACCTGCATTTTCATAGCAATCCGCCAGCATCTAATGAGCTAATGATGATTCAGTTATTGCCTGAAAGCCAATCCTTTCGCTGAGTGCCAGGCAGGTAACCAAATCGGAGAGCATTGTTGCCCTTATGAATACCCAGGAAATCATTAAAAGCCAGAGGAAATCCTTTACAATGTTGCCCTGACCTCACCAGCTTGGGTTGGTCTGAAACGGAGACAATAGTGTGAACAGGATGGGGACACTGGAGGGAAGAGGTAAAAAGTAACCACAATTCACAGACAGCTGGACTAATAAATCAACAGTTAGCTCCAGTGAGTTGTATCTGGACCCCAATCTGTGATTTGAAAAATAAATGAGTTGTATGACTTTTAATGACTCTATAATACCCATCATAGTGCATTTTCCCTCCACCGCAGATATCCAGGAGAGGCAGAGAAGTATCAGTTAATTCAGCGATGTGGGATTAATTATGAATTAAATCTCCTTTTGAAGTGAAATATTAAGACCAAGATTTGTTCAGATTTATCTAACAGTATTCAAGGGCCTGGTGAATAACACAAACCCGCTCTCACTGTTTCTAGATTAAATCTTATTATATTATATTATAACATTAATGATCAACAACATTCTGTTTGTGTTTGTGAGATGATCTTTCGCCATTGATTGTATTTGGCATGTTGTGAACTTGTGCCCTGCTTCAGAACCACTTTAAAGGGATCTTCTAGGGCTCAAATAAATCGCTTACTGCCACCTAGTGGTGAAATATATTACTTATTTTGCGTCTCCAAGCTTGGAGGTCTCATGCTGGATTTAATTTCCATGTCTCTTGTATGATCGCTTGTCCCCTTGAAGCATAATCACGGCTATATGTATATTTTATTGAAGTTATACTATATAACCAGACAACATTCCAGATGGATTCACGTTACATTAAGTTAGACTGGAACATGACAGAAAAATCAGCTGGGGAACAACTTGATTTAGGATGTGTAAGTAACTGGTTCTTTTATTTGGCAGTTTACATATTCCCTCGTCTTTTAGCACAGAAAATTATTAGATGGTGCATGCTATGTTGACAGAACCCCAAACCTTTATTCAGCAAAGCTTCCACAGAGAAATATGAAGATAGAAACACAAGCAGCAGAGGATGCAAGCAGATATCAGTGGAACTTAAAAAGACTAATTCAGTGTGCTGAATGTAAAGCATCCTGCATCCATTCTCTACCTAACCCCCTAAAGAGAGCAGACACCAATGATGCCTCACATTAGATTCACATTCACACACACCCACACAGACATACTTTATGTTCACACTATCAATATCAAGGTGGGAGCAACAGCACATTCCACTGTCCAAGACACTATGCACTGTACCAGTATGGTGTCATAACATTCAAGAGATTTGTCTCCAAATACGGTGCACATGACAGAGAAATTGAAAGGATTCGTTGAGAGGTGTCACTGTCAGGGCTAAGGGCGGATCTGCAAGTGTTTAAACAGCTGCTCCCATTGGGTAAAGACATTCTCAATAACAATAAAGCACCTATCAAGTTCATAATCAAGCTCGTCAGAGGACACGGACACTTTTGTATGTGTGGGGTTTGGCATATTGAATATTCCAAGCGTGCGTGTTGAGAAAGAGTAGGTGTGCATAAGGAGATACAGATGGGATACGTGGACATCTTGAAGAGTCTGTAGTCTAGGAACACCGACCGTCATTCTTTACAAAGACACAGAAACATCGCCATGACATCATCAGGAAACACCGCGAAATGTCAGCCTACAACCGATTCACAACACCAAAACGCTTTCACAAGAAAATGGTTGTAGATTCAAATTTCAAGAGCCAAAGACAATCAATTACAAACAAAATGTTTGAAATTGTACAGTGCAGTAGATTTGAATCTTTGCATGTACTTCACCAACTACCAGATAGATAGATAGATAGATAGATAGATAGATAGATAGATAGATAGATAGATAGATAGATATTAAAAAAAAAGTATTTACAAAATTATAACCGCATTATCACATTTTCTCTCAAATCAAGGAATCCCTTAAATTCTCAAGAGAGCTGTTATTTATGTTGGTATCCACTGATAATAGTGATAGAGGAGGTGAGCTGTGAGTAGTGTGGTGTACTGGTGAGGTTTGGTCTTCCACCTCTCGGGCCTCCTGCGTTGGGTGTCTGGGGGGTGAGGGCAGGGCGAAGAACGGTGCAGAATGAAGTGATGGAGACGGATGTTGGAAGGCAGGACACAGTGTGGTTCATGCTATCAGCTCTTGCCTCAGCTCTTCCCTCAGCTCTTTGTTCCTGCGCACAACAGCTGCGTGTCTCTCCTGAAAGCGTCAGAAGCAAGCGTTGACAATAAAGCAGTCAGGAGGACAGCGTCATCACAGAAACAGGGCCGCTTTGCTGTTTTCGTTACGGCTTTGCTTTTCACACTTACTGTAACCGAAGAGAGACGACAATTGAGAATTCTCACCTTCTCCTGCAGACGCTCCATCATGGCTGCCAGATGGGCTTGACGGTTCTCCTTGATCTGATCCATCTTCATCTGCAGCTTCTCTTCTGCCATCTTGCTGAAGTTGCTGTTCTCCTCCATGGCCTTTAGCAACACGTCCCTCTCGTGCTCTCGCTTTTCTGCCAAAGCCCTCAGTATCTGGGCCTCCTGAATCTAAAAAAAAGTAAGAATAATAACGTGATCCGACTGTTTCCAGAGCCAGCAGAAATAGTTTCTAAAGCCATTTTGAAAGTGGATAGACCCTCACCCTCCTTCGATCTTCAGCAGCCTCCAATTTCTTCTCAATGTCCTCCAAAGAGATATCCCTCTTTGGGGGTGAGGGGAGATTGTGAGCTACATCTGACACTGGTGACGGTGGCTTGAGAATCACCTCAAAGGCCTGGCCAGAAGCCCGCTTGTTTATGGGTTTCACCTCCATGTCTGTAAATCAGGAAATTATGGTGATTAAAAAATACTGTTGGTGTTTATTAAGCGCCGAGCCAAAGCAATAATGCGTGGGTTCATCCATACCTTCAAAATCACAGACCAGCTTGTTGCGCGTCTCTGGGTAGAAACAGGAGCAGATGAGGGAGAGAACAGAGAGCTCCTTCATCTTCTCTTTGTATGCTGTTGGAACATAAACACACAAAGGCCTTCTGAGTTTCCCAAATTAAGAGATTACTAGTCAGGGGCGAGTCCGAGGGGTGTCTCTTAACAATCAATAATCTATCCAGTAAAAAAATGTGCACCACGTTACTTATCTGTTCCAAGCCTTTAAAATCTTGCACTGCTTAATAAATGAATGAAGCAAGGGGCTTAAAATTGGCTTTAAAATTGGATCAACTAAAGATTCATTGATGGGACAGATAAAACAACCTGATGTACGCCGATGGATGCGATGATAATTTCATTTGAATCAGGGGATCGGTGCGGTTTACTTTATTTCCCTCTGTACCAATCTGCATAAGATCAATGTTCGCAGGGGAAACTGTCTGTCCATGCCATCGCCTGGTGAATCCTCGGCAGTCTCTCGAGCATCATGATCACAACAGCTGACACACCTGCTAATCTGTCTGATCCTGTTTCTGATTGTAACACTGATTGTGTGAATGTGGATTTGTGTTCATGATGTCCACTCTTTGCTGTTTCTGGGATTTTCTTCACCAGCTGTTTGAGCGACTTTACTCTCTGTCGTTTTTTTGTTTTTTTTACCGCTCTTTGTGCTTTTGACAAAGTGCCCAGCCGGCTGCTCAGAGAGGACTACAGATTGTCAGTGCTGCTAAGCCTTCTGCTGCAAAGGCCAGTGTGAGAGGCGGCCCTTGCTGCAGGGCTGGCCTGTCTCCCACCCTGCCTTACACCTGTTTGTAACCACACGGGCCTTAATGAAGCTTGGTCTGATGTATTTCCAAAGAATTATGCGCTGTGAAATGAGCCATTTATTCCAGATATTACAAAGGCATTGGATGTGTGAATTCATATTTGCAGCATTGCAAAAACTGACAACTGAAGGTATGAAGGAATAATATGATATCATTTATGTGGCAGTAGAATAAAGAACTAATCCTGCTCATTTTGGATTTGATCTAATTGGTATTTCCTCTTGATTTGACTGAATTCAGACTTTATTTATAAGCAATTCTCCAAATAAATGGCAATCCATCTGTCACAATTGGTGATGGATGCCTCCTTTGGAAAAACAAGCTAAGAAAGCTACATGCGTGGGTCAAAGGAACAAACCCAAATAAAAGAAAGGATGACACAAACATATTGAGGAAACCGTTTCCAAAGATCCATCCATCCTCCCTCCTGGAATAAAAGCAGTGTCAAGTGGGAGTGGAGGAGCCCTGTCAGCTTGGCTGTGGGCTAAATGCTCGGCAGCCCCGTGTCTTGGGTGGGGTCCTTCTGCATTATGCTGCATGTAGGGGCCGCCGCCGTATCATCAACCGCAGGTGCAGCGTTGTAAATAAAACAATCTAGCACCATTTTACACCGCCAAACGATCAAATGTAACACATAACATCGACACAAAGCCGAATGAACACATGAATGCAGATTAGAACGATAGATCGGACATTTTTCTTGGGCAGGATGCTTGGCTATAAGCGTGCATTCCTGCTGTCATTATCACAGATAATAGGCCCAGACAGAAAGGCATCAGAAGATTAGTTCTCGGTGAATCGTTCTAGAAAGAAAGAATTCAAAGAATTTATCAGTAAATCCCTTGCAAACGCCAGCCGGTGGACCACAGCGGGGCCGACGCGGGTCCAGAGGAAGGATGCTTCAGCCAGAAACGCACCGCATCCAGACATCCACCCTCTCATCCAGACTTAAATATGAACACTGACAATGTAAGCATGCTTACCAGTCGCTGTTTTAGCCATGGCTTTTGTATTTCTCCGTGGAGGATGCTGTGGCTGCTCTCGGGTGGACACTGATGCTGCTTAAGGCACTGAGTCAGCGAACAGAGGATCGGCGAGGATCGGACAGCAGACAGGAGGAGGTGGACGCGGGAGCGCGCAGGCGGACCCTCCTCTGTCCTCTGACGCGCTCCTCAGCATCCTCGGTCATCACGGTCTAATTAAAGCACTTTAAACACAAACATCGGCTCCGGGTGTGGGTTTATCTGTGACATGAGTCTGTTGTGGGGTGAAAATCGTGAGATGTTATTGAAGGAAAACCCAGTGTGGAAATAACCGAGCAGCCAATATTGATTGAAAATACAGTCATCTCATACAGTGATAGTGATAAAAATCATGTCATCTCCCCTCTGATCAGGCTGCAATTAAATACACAAGTCATTGAAAGTCAAATGAATCGATCATAGCGTCCAGATAAAGGCAAATGATTCAGGGTTTGAGGGATTTTGGATGCATTTAATGGGATTTTGGGCATTAATAGCAGAACTTTCTTAAATCCTACAATCCATTAGACTTACATTTTAAATATGGGGCTTTTTTATTATTATTTTACATTCAAATTCCTCCTGTAAGTTCCATCACATTCATCCACATTTTGTTAACGTTCATGAACATACCTTTCAATCTCATACTGTTTTTTTTTTTATAATGATGACATAGTTCACATCTTGTGTACAGGTGAGGATACTGTAAGGCTTTTAATACATGTAATGCCGTCTTAAAAGTTGATTATTATTATTATTATTATTATTGTGGATAACTGTAATAATGGAACTCAGTTCTTGTCAGTTTACAGCAACACTCAAATACAATCATCTGCGATAAATCAATGATCAATGCAGCAAGAAACCATATTTTGTAACTTATATGTTATGGCTATTAGGAAAGATAATACAAAAATAAAAGCTTCAATTGAAAGCGGAATTATTCAAGTTAATATCCGATAATTCTATAAACAGCCATGCAATAATTGAGAGAGAAGATGCAGAGTATTTGGCTGTAATAGCCGTTAGAATCTAGTGAAGATTTGCTTTGGCCTTCAGCTGCTCCTTGATGTACTGGGTGATCAGGATCCTCGGACGTTCTTGGAAAGCGACAAGCTCATCGTGAGAGCTGCTGAGCTGATCTCCCTTCAGACGATCCAGCAATGTCACACAGACCACAGCAGCTTGAGACGACAAGACAACAAGTTTCTGTTAAAAACACTGAGATGGTATTCTGCGTGATGAGACACTCGAACATGGACCTCAGCAAAGTGCTAACATAAGGCCTATGTTGTCTTTCCCTACCTCGCAGATCACTCAGCTTGCACATAGCAGCAAAAACCGAGGACTCCATTTCAATGTTGCAGATTCCTGCTTCAGAGGCTTTAGTCAGGTAGTCCAGTTTATCCTTCTCAGAGTAGTAACAGAGGGCTCCATCCAGACGGGCTTGACCTGGGTGAGTAAAGAACACAGTCACAGGAATTGTTGTCAAGATGTCAGTGATGTCCAATGGCATCGTCGTTCGTACCTTCGTAGAAGTCCAGAGTGCACATGGTGTTGCCAATGACAGTCTTGAACTGCTTCAGCTCCTGGCTGCACTGTAGCAGTTCATTCGCCAGACTTTGGTCCAGGTCAGTACTGCGCTCCACGGTCTTTCCCAGGATCACCTGCTCAAACCTGGGCAGGAAGGTGGGGTCCAGAGACTGCCTGGTGATGACGACAGTACCAGGCTCAAGCCCTGGAAAACAAATGAAGCAATGAGGCACCGAGATCCAGAGGGCAGAGGCACATTTTAATACACACATGACATAAATACATTTGATACAGTGAAACACTGGTCTTTTCTTATTATATACACATGCTGTATATACAGTATAGAAATATATACAATTCAAACACCGATTTGCCATTACATTTTTGTGATTTTATGTCCTTCAACTGATTTTTACATAGATCTCAATATAATATTTTGGAAGGGGAACATAGTTTGCGTAAACATAAAATTATGGAAAATGGAGAAGAGAAATAACATGCAAATCAGAAAAAAACCATCAAATTACCTGAGGCAAGTGTTCAGCCATAATAGCAAAGTCTGACTCCCCAGCACAGTGATTTGATTGTCTATTGATCACTCTATAGTGTCCATGTTTTTATTTTTTTTCTTTAATGCTTAAATTCAACATTACAGCCTATAACAATGCAATCATAGCTGCACATCAAATAACAACCAAACATCAATAAATATTTAGCAGCTCTGCCACATACCATTGTTGTTTTGTAACATAACCATTTGCCAGGATGACAAAACAAATCTAACAGGTCAGCATATCTTTCAGGATAACCAATTGAGTGTGGCACCCCCTTGTGGCAAACATCGCTTTGGATAAAAGTGTCAAAGGCAGAAATGCACAAACAAACTCTTCCTGTAATCAGTCAAATGTGTAGACAAACATCTGTTTGTACTTTGTGTCGATTTACTGGAAATGGACATACGTCATTTTATTTCGGGGTTGTTGAAGTAACTGCAGTATAATGAGGCATTTGACTAACAGAAACATATCCAGTGTTACCTATTCCACCTGAAGTCCCCATCCGTATAATGGTAACATCAGTGCAATGTGCATGATGGAGGAGCTTTATCAGCTCATGCAACATGATGGCAATGGATGGGATGCCCATTCCATGCTGGAACGTAAGCACAGCCATGTAATACAAGCACAATGTCTCAGTCCAGCACACAGCAACTTAGACTAGATGTTCCTTTACAAAATACAACATCAAATGGTGTCAGTATACATACGCTGACGGAGAGGACTGGCCCAACTTTGTACATGACAAAACGGTCACTTCCAGCACAAATATTTGGGTAGTTTGATTTGGGGTCTTCCATCCCCAGCTCTGCAGCAATAAATTCAATGAAAGACTTCATCCGCAAGGGGCTACCCCCTACACACACAAACTGAAAGAAAACACACGTGTAAAGAGAAATTCACATTTTCACATTATTATTCTGTAAATGAACAGAAGATTCCAAAAAAGGAGTCACTTTGACGTCGCCAAACATAGCTGGCAGGTCGTGGCTTGTGCTTCCCAGACTGAAGTGGTAGAGGATGTCATCTTCCAACGCATCCAGGTGTGGGTTGTGCACACTGACAGGCCTGATGTGTGGGAGAATTAAGACAGATCCATGTTAAGAGCAGGGAGTGGTTCAAAAGCTGCATAGTAACAATAAGGACAGAGTATTAATACTGTCATTGATAATTAGCATATAAATCAACCATTTGGACTGGACCAGTGGTGTAAAGTAAACAAAGTAAAAATATTACATTACAGCACTTCAATATGTTTTAGGGAACTTTGTACTTAAGTGGACTGTCCATATTTTTACTTCACTACAAATCTCTGCTTTTCTACTTTTGTCGACACTTTACGTGAGTGTCTGATTGTTTACACACATA
>OMNV01009769.1:9333-32302 GCA_900303265.1 Brotula barbata | reverse complement strand
GGAGGGAGGAAGACAGTGAGACAGGAAAGGAGACAGGGTGACAAGAAGAGAAGAAGGAAGACGGTAAGACAGGAAGGAAGACGAGAGGGAAGACGGTAAGACAGGAAGGAAGACAAGAAGGCAGATGGTAAGACAGGAAGGAAGACAAGAAGGAACACGGTAAGACAGGTAGGAAGATGAGAAGGAAGACGGTGAGACAGGGAGGAAGACGAGAAGGAGGACGGTGAGACAGGGAGGAAGATTGGAAGGAAAACAGTGAGACAGGGAGGAGGACGGGAAGGAAGACAGTAAGACTGGAAGAAGACAAAAAGACAGGAAGAAAAAGTTGAGATTAGGAGAGAAAGAAGGAAAGACATGGAGAAAGCCCATAGCAGATGGAAGGAATTAAGGAAAACTGTTGGAATGACAAAGTGGATGAGGAGAATGAAAAAAGAAAGGAAAGAAGCAAGGATGTAGAGAGAGAAATGGAAGGAAACAAAAGAGGAATGAAGAAGAGGAAGACATATTAATATGCATACCAATATTTTATCAATCTCAGGTTGAAGCTACCGTATAATCGGTATTTTGACAGCAGTTAAAAGATTAAATACAGCCCCAGGTGTGTGTGTGAGTGAGTGTGTGTGTGTGTGTGTGTGTGTGTGTAAGGAGTGTAAAACCAAAAACATGAGTCTCGAGAAAGCCCGCTCTGCTCGATGAATAAAAATCATCTTTTCTGCCTTCTCCTTGCCTTTCTGTGAAAACAGTGGACAGACATTCTGACTGCCAACTTCAATCCCCATCTCAACAGGCAGCACGTCATATGGTCAGGAAGAAAACACCCACCATTGGCCAGCCACAGTTTCCATGGAGACCACAGTCTCCTTTCCCTCCTAAGAAAGTGTAAACAGTGAGCGAACATGAGGCGATTCATATAAATTGTTTCCTAATCTTGTTATTTCTCATTTTCATGCTGGGATGGATATTGGATTATAACAGCGGTGGGATTGAAGGAAAGGTTTTTGCAAAAAAAGGAGAAATTTTCATAATTTAAAATTTCATTTGAGCACACCCTGATGCAATACACACCATCTGCATTTGATTTAGTTGGGGTGTAGTCAGCAGGAGCCCATAGACGGGAGCTCAGCCACAATATGAGCGTATGACAGAAAATCATCATTCCACATTAATAAAGAGGATTACCGAGACGCAAATGCAAACATTTGACAAAAACAAGTCCAAATCCAAAGAAATTCTGTATAAAGCTTTATAAACGATTGACGCTAACCCCTTATCATCAACAGCCAAAAAATGACCACAAAACTAACTTTCAATGTTAAAATATTGACATTTAAAAGATTCAAATAACAAAATTGTACACTAGGGGTTAACAAATAGCAACCCGGGACTTAATTCTTGCACTTCAACAAAATCTGAAAGTTTGTGTTTGAACTCAATCCATGCCTGTGGGTGAATTTACATTTCACACACCCTAACTATTGAACCAGTGGGCTCCCAGGCACCTAATCCCGCTCTGCAGCCTAAAGCCGTGGTCGATGCCAACGGCAGGAGCATTAACCCACATTTTTGCCAGTAAAAAGAAAAAAAGAAAACCTCAAATGTTTCTTTTTCCAAGTTACATCAAAAGTTTTAACAGTGGGCTGTCCCCTCTGCTGCCACCTAGTGGTATTGTAGTTTTCGGCAAAGAAGAAGCAGAGTGTTTGTGAGGGGTGTTTGGTGTTATCCTGTAAATAAATGGCTCAGAAGTAAATATTCGCTGTAAAAATCCTAAAAATCAGAAGCAGTAACACACCTCTGAGTGGCACACACACTGATATTTAGCAGTTCTTACTTTATAGCTGTATGGATGGGTGTATTTCTCATTATGTTGAGGCAAATGTTTCAAACGATTCCAAGTCAAAAAGCATGAGATGAACATTTCTATCTGCATCAGCGCCTCTTCTTTTACAAGAGGGTACTTTCTTTCATGCCTCTTTTTCTTCAGCCAGCTCCCCTTTATTCTACTGTAGGCCTCCTTTGTAACGTCAAATCAATCATCTCAGTTTGTGGGAGGTGGAGGATGAGATATGGATTCTTAACACTCCTACTTCTGTCAAGTAAGGATGACCTATATGGACCACACTAATCTCTGACTCTTTTGTCCCGCTCTTGATGACACTTTGCCCACAGCCCCCTCTTTTTTTCACACTGAAACACAAGACAGAGGGGGTTAGCCGCTTCACGGCTCCCGCATTTGCTGGTCTGCTGGATTTCAAAAGGAAGAGCTATCTGTGTGCTCCAGAAGCAAAATGTGCCCAGGTCAGGCCACTATATCATGTGCAGATATGAAAAGACTGTCAGTGGGGCGGGGGCCCATGAAATAAACACCTCTTGACCACTGGAACCCTTTACATTAATCATGGCTGTGTGTAGTGTACACCAAGAAACTGCATACAGTCATCAAAGTCATCTTGTTTTCTCATTATACGTGTTTGAAATATATTTTCACAAAGGTTTGCCTTACAGATGTAAACCCGGGCAGGGCTGGTTCACACATCTGGGCAATGTATGGTACCTTTAGGAGTATTGTATAAAGGTACATCATCCAAGGATATTTTGTCTTGACACGATTGAATTTGAAAAAGCTGCTCGAACACTAAAACTAGACGTGTTTTTTATTATTATTTTGTTATTACTATTACTATTATTGTTATTATGATCGTCATTCTTGTTACTATTATTTTTATTATTTTATTATACATTTTTTTGTCATTATTCTCTCAGAATTCAATTTGAAATCTAAAAAAAACCCATTTGATTGAGCCATATTTTTCTTCTATATTTATGTATGAAGAGTAAAGTAGGATACACATAGTTATCAATTTCAATAGAAAATATTGATTACTATTGCATTTCTCATTGTATTTATAGCGAGGGAGAAAAACAATACTGTCAAAGTCAAAAGATGATCCATGAAAAGATACGTTTCTAATGAAAACAAAAGACAAGAACGTGAGTTTTCCTTTTTCGCTGTGTGTACAGGTGTGTTTTGATGCCACGGTACCATTCATCATGTTCTAGCAGTGTTTACTACTGGAACAGGCAGCAGCAGGGTTGTGTTGGTGGCTCACATTAACATCCTGAATCTTACAATGCAGTCAGCTGCAAAGTACACGGCCACACCGAGCCGTGCCTACGTTAATCCCCTGCATTACATCATCTTGTTTGTGTTGGGAGAGCTGTGTCTCGCTTGATGAGGTGAATACGATCGTTAGTGCCTCTGCAGAACAGAAACCGGAGAGAGGAATCAGACCAATCCAATTAGCGGTGTGTCTCGGGCTCTCGCAGCCAATTGGAAGAGGTTGATATTGTGTATTAATGTCACCAAGTAATTAGTGAATGGTCCATTACGATCATTATTGTTATCAAGGATATTACTTTTAAAGGGAACAGGCAAACGGTTCTTCAAGGACTTGTATAGATCATTAATAAGGTCGAGGGAGGATTGGATTGTCCCCATTGATCTCGAAGGAATGAGTTAAATTAAATACTGAAGGCAAGCTGATCCCCGATCTCCGTTTAAAACATTCGGGGAGAATCAACGACGATTAGGAATGAAAAATGGTCCTCATCTGCAAATTAGATAAATTCTTATATAATCAGCTAAATTACGACCATAACAAAGCTCATTCCTGGGGACTGCACTGCTGAAATATTTTACTCATACACAACAAAGCACGGTTTGGAATGTTCTATTTTCCTTCCATTAGCTTAGAAAAAGCTCTGTTGGTGCTCCCACGCATTTGGTTGCTAATGAAGCTCAACATCCTCTCAGGTAAATCATCATCATGTGTATAAATACTACAAATACAGCATAATTCATAGCTCGTCTTCCGCCACGTTGACCCAGCCTTTGGGTGTTTACCGTGCAGCATCCAGGAGCTAAGAGAAAAGACAGGGGCTGGGGGAAAAGCCAAATTTCCTGGTACCCAACATTTGTAAAATTGTCCCAATTTTATGATCTTGTCTATGCATCATGAAAATAGAGTTTGTTGTTACAAAAATAACATCAACTCTGAAGATAAATATGGTACAAATTATTCACACGGTCACAAGTGGCTACATCATCATCCGTGCGTCATATTTTTGATTCTGTAAACACAATGTTGAGTGTATTTGGGTCACTTTTTAACTTTTTTTTAGCTTTTACAATCATCACAATATCATCGCATCAATTTAAAATGCTGCCCTACTGTGAGAATTGATCCACAATGATCAAAATTGGACTTTGGAGTCTCAGGTCCTCATTTTGTTCACTTGTATTTATATTTGTATGAGCAATTAGCAAGGGAAATTAACGCTGCTCTCATATAGGATGTACTGCTCATCTGGTTAAAACATCTTCTACGCCTTAAGTAAGTGCCTCCTCGTGTGGCTCTGGTGATAGCATCAAATTACAGAACAGATAAGCAAGAGATACTCGGGCCACTGAGATGCGCTTAGCTATACCCACACAATCACACCTCCTTCAGTGTGTTTATATTTTTTGCACCGCTCCGTCCGTTCACAGTTAAATCCCACAGCTCGTCTCATTGATTTAGGGTTATTACTTTTGTGGCAACTGGGCTGCGTAGTGGAAGCGGCCTGGGATTAATGAGGCCAGTGATAAGAGTGCAACAGAAACCTGCGTCTCTGTACTTAATGGCTCCTGAGATGGGTGCCTTCCATGCTTCAGCTTGTAAAGCCCTTGGGATTCCATTACACAAAGATAAATGGATGATCCGTCCACAGCTGAATTTTGGGAACGGGGAGGGGGGAGTGGAGGGAGTTGGGCAATTAGCCTAATCAGTGGGAGCTGGTCTCAAGTGGGGTGGAATCATGCAATGAGGCGAGCTAGTGCACAACAAATAAAGTAGCATATTTGTTGTCCTCTGGAAACCGCACAAAAGCACATTTTTCATGCGTGGTCACGAGCATTGATAGAGAGTGTAGAGTAGACTCCATTTTTTCCCCCAACCATAGGTGATTTTTTTTTCCTTTTTAGAATGGAGAGAAAAAAAAGCTCCAGATGAGAGCTGGACTCCTGCCAAAGTGACTGGTAGAGCTGAAAATCGTATTGGTCACAGCTAAATTCATAGCAGCATGTGGCTGATAGTTATTTCCCATCCTTCATTCACACAAAGGCCCTTACCTGAAAGTTTATCTCCAATTAGAACTGTTATAACACCCCAAAAATGAAAAAAAAAAATACAGAATAGTTTTCATTCATTTTGCCTGATAAATCAATCACGTACTGAACAATTCACTGTGCACATCCTGATTTATTACTGCAGGCCTCCATAATAGTGTAGATATTTATCTATATTTGAAAAAATCATCTCATCTTCCTGTAAGGATTTTCATGAAAAAATAATTATCTAGTTAACTATGATATCTGTAACTCTGGTAATCTTGAAATAAAGCCAGCCAATCATTTCATTTGGCCCGAATGAAATGATTGGCTGGTTGACCTGCCTGTTATCTACACAGCTGTCTGCACGTGCATTGTCTGACAGGAGACTCATTCTGTGCGTGAGGCTTTTAGTGGTGTTTGTGTGTGAATGAAGATTATTCTGATGTTATAATCTCAGATAACTTTGTTTCCCTAATCCACCATCGTATGAATGAGACATGAAGTAGTTGTTGTTGGATATGCCTGTGATGCGTTCCTCTCTCCACAACTCTCTGGACTCCTTGTCCACTTTCGTGTGTCCTTTTGCGGGGCGGTCCTTTACTGAAGGGAGGGTCTGGGACTTTATTGGTTGTATACCTTCCAAAACCAGTTTACTCCTTGCTTACACCAACATTACCTACCCTACCTTTAACAAATGTACCGACTCATTTATGTTAATTCATGCTGATATTTTTTGATTGTGGTTTGTTTGTTTTTTGTCCTGATCTCCTCCCATTGTTGCCATCTTGTTGACTAATATTGGAAGTGGAAATCACGGCGTTCTCCCACGTACCAAGGATTAATCGTGTTTTAACCTTCACTCTTGCCCCCTGGTGGACATAATATTTCATCCCTTATTGACATAATGTCCGCCACCTGTATGTTAAGCACATCTTTCTCCTAGCACGCTTTAGAATGAAATATCCCATTGTGCACTGGCTCTCGTGTTTTCAGCCACATGTTAAACCACAGACGAATTGAATCGTTCATTGTGGATAAGAGGAGAACGCCTCTCTTTCATCCTGGCTCAGACCTTGTATATGTGTAATATGTTGTAATGTGTTTGAGCTCAGCCTTTGAAGCCATAAGCTCGCTAATACTTCCTGTTGGAACCAGGACTTCAAGTGGTTGTTTTAATTCCACCCAGAGAAAGAAGTGAATGCTTAAGGAGTAACAGACTTCATGTAAAGGGATTACAGTAATCTGAATACAAAATATTCAAGGCTGTAATCTGTTAGAGGTTGTAAGAAAATATTTTGACTGCCTTGTCTGTTTCCAGTTTCCGCTCTTCGGATTTTGAGAATTTACGAAAGATATAAGTTTTTACTATATCAATTTTATGTATGCAATGTAAAATTATGAACATCAGCTATATGTAAGGTTACAATATGAAATTTGAAGTTGTAGAAATCACAATGAAACTATAAAACAACAGTGGAAGAGAAAAATGAATCTATTAAAAGAGCGAAACATTATACAATACATCTTGTGCGTGTATACTAATCATAAACAAATCTAACTCCACTTTTGCTTGTAAGCTAGCAGACGTGTATGAATATTAAATGAGGTAAACTCTTTAGGAATATCCATAAGTTTAATGCACACGCAAACTCAGCACAAAAGCGTCCTGAATAAATAAAGAGCAAAAAAACACAATCGCTGTGTCTTTAGTTAGCAGGTTGAGAATAGATTGTACTCGTAAGTGCACATGCAGCAGTGTACTTAGTGGACATTAAAAACACATCGATACGGCAATCAAAATATCAGCAGTGGTAAAGGATCCCACCAGTAAAAGCTTTTATGGAAAAATTACAATGGAAAGCATAAAATCAATAATCGCACACATCCACTCACCGCGGGGAGTCATTAGGAGCGTTTGAATTGAATTCCCTCACATACATCAAGCGTGCTGAAACACAATGGACTCTAAATCCTGTTTTTCAACGGCTGACTTGATGTGGGTTGGCTTATTGCCATTGGGCTGACATGAATCCACTTTAACAATGAAGCTAAGAGAAGATCAAATGCCGTCCTCTCCTAATTATTTGTTATCTGGCCAGTTTAATGACCTGTGAGACGCGACATTATGCACGTGAATAGTAACGACGAGGTCTTCTCTTAATATCAGTTTTTCAGCCGGACAAAAGCACAGACGCTTGTAAATTATAATCCATCAGATTATAAAATGTGTTTGTCAACCAGCCATTGATTACTGCTATTGGAAAGTAACAAATCGGGTAAAAATATCAGTTTCATTCATTTATTCACTTTATTCACTCATTTTTTCCTCCTGGTAGACAGTGATTGGATAAGTTTGACACATTACTTGAAATTTTGCATTTGGATGTCAGAATCAAATCTTTTCACAGAAATTACAAAGCCAAACAATAAAAAAAGAGCAAATTATTCTCTAGTGGAGCGAAAAAAATAACTTGATGCAAGCATAAAATTCTCGCCACAACATAATAGCATCTGACCTCAGAACTGCTGAGCAATGGAACGTAGAGCGATCAAAAAGAGATTTCGTTTTGTTTTTGTGTCTTTAATCTGGCATATTTTAAGAGTGGATCAAGACTATGAAGAGGTTCTAGCAGCAATTAACCTTAAACGTGCTTTAGCTGTGAGTTATTGTGGGAAAATTGGAGATGATGATGATGATGATGAAACTTCTTGGGCAACCCATGTTTACACACAGGTTTAGATTCTGGACTGGATTTCGATCCACTGTGCTAACCGACCCAGCTCATGTCCTATTGACCATACACACCTCCAAACTGAATTTGATGTGGAAAATGACTGAAGACGGTTATAGACTGAAATCCCACCACTGCTTCCGACGTGATTGTCCAGCACGTTTTCCCAGGAAGACGAATATGTGCAGAAAAAGCCAAACCGGAGACTTGCATCTTGTTAGTGTCGCTCAAAACACGCGGAGCTTCCCACTGTGCCAGATGTTAATTGGATAATCAATCTCTCCTAAATTGTTGTGGTCCGAGGCCTTGGTGGAGCACTTTATCAATGTCACCATGTCAGCAGCTCCTTTGTCCTCATTTCCTCCCTTCAGTAAGCTGCAAAGTTCAGCGAGGGGAGCTACAGTGCAGGGTTTATCTGTGTGAATCTCTCAGGCAGGAAACAAAAAGCAGAGACGGACAGATACAAACGAGCAGCGGAGGCTTTCCAGGTGATTTAGTTTTCTTTACAGGATCGTTCACAGGGGGAGCACACCTCATCTGATATCTGCTACCTCAGACCCCCTCGGCCAAGCTTTTACAAGCGAACTCGTCAGAAACACCGGGAGACTTTAATTCTGCCTTTAACACCGATGGCAGATGTTTATTGAAGGGCCTTGATCCCCGCCCCCGACTTAGATCCCCTGATGGAATTCAGGTGGCAGGAGCTAACAACACATGGAAAGCCCATTAGGGACTGCATTAGAAATGACCTTTTAAGCCCGTGTCTGCGTTGTGTTTCATCATCTTGGACATAACCTGCATGTTGCCGTGCTTCAGTCTGGATGAATTAGAATGCGTATTGATGTCTGAATTAGGTCAGACTCAGGTGAGCGCTGGTCTGGCTGCTGTCAAAAGGCAAAAACAGACCCCCCACTACATTATGCCTGAGATAGTGAGAGAAACATGGAGAATTCTGAAGTCGTTTGTTTTACTCCTGAGGGGATTTAATATTGGCAGGAGAGTTACGCTTGTTTTAAAGCAATGTCTTAAATTCCTTATCTGAGAGAAACATAACTAGTCTGAGAAGTGGATTGGATGTCTTAATAATCCAAATATCTGCTGTGAGAAAAGCACATCTTTGCTTATTTCACACCAAGGAAGAAAAAATCTTTAGTTGTTCTGGAAAAATTGCTGATCGCTACAATTGCGTTTCAGCTTTTTGCAGATGATGTCGTTCTTCATGCTTCATTAGGCCATGACCTTCACCGGGCTCTCCATCGGATTGTAGCCGAGCGTGAGGCAGCTGGGGTGAGGGTCAGAACCTCCAAATTTGAGGTTATGCTGGATTATCAGGAGATCATTAGCTGGATCGCTGTGACGTGCACGGTGGTGACGGTGTTGTAAGCGACCCAACCCTCATCTATGCTCACGAGGCCTTAGGCTTATTAAATACTTCACAATTGTACTGAAACACAGAATTGGGTTGTTAGAAGATTTTTTGCAATTTGGGTCAATTTCCAAAGACTGACATCCCAAGAGTGTTTTGTAAATAAATATTAAAAAGTTGGACAAAGGATTAATGACTTTATAAAGGAGCAACCCTATAATATCACAAATCCGATTATGAGTGCATGCACTTTCATTTTTTGGAATCTTCCACTGAGACTCATTTGCATTTGGAGGCTCACCATAAATGTCAAACTGCTCTGTCTGGCTCATTAATAATAAAATGGTACATCCACATCCCAAAGCTTGTGTGGCATTTTTGGCAATTAACGGACTGTTGTAATTTCAAACGCTGCCCTTAGGGGTCCAATATGCATACGATAAATATTTAAATGAAACTGCCGTCAACAATCAGCTTGGGGGAGCCAGATTTACGCGGTAGCTATTTAGCCGGCGTCAGTCACAATGAATCTTTAACTGAAAACCTGCTTAGCCTGTAGCTAAGCAAGAATCACAAATGTGTGGATATACACAGATCAGCATATTCCAGGGCAATATAATCACTATGGGCTAACAAAGCTGACATTTAATTGTGGTCTTGTTTTCTAGAAAGTAGAGAGCACTTTATTAGAGATTTCTTTCTCTCTTTATATTTCCGGGGGCCAATGTCTTACCCTTATGGCTGCTACAACCAAACTCTTACTCTTACACAGCCACATTTTTTAATGTCCAAAATCTTATTTTAGGGCTATTTACCTCTTGATGTATGGGCAGAAATATTATCTTTTCAAGTTGCATCCTTATGAATGAAACAGGAGCATCAGTGGCTGTAACCAGGGGATCCTGTAAAAGGTAACCATGGCGACAACAAACCCCTGTTACACACCAAAGATTACCAACAGGATGAGAGAGACATATACAGTAAATCAACAACACACCTTTCTATTGCAGTCCTTCTTTCTTATTCAGAAAAGTTACAAATTTTCTAATTTTTCAGCAATTTTCTTATCACTGAAGTAACTTTCCCTCAGCATCAAAGCGCTCTAACAGCCGTGTGCATGTTTGTGCATCCCTCCCTCCCAGCTGGGCTTGTCAGACTGCAGGAATATGAACATCTTACCCTGTCTAGCTGAATAAGATTCAGAGGTGTTCTTAGTCTGACATTTGACACGTTGCAGTTTACTGTATTACAGTTTGTTCCCAAAAATGATTTATTTTTTTGCAAATTAGACGCTCTGCAGTGTGTGTCCAATTGTCTTTGTATATATTTTTGGTTGTATGCTCTGCTACAATGTGTGCACTTATTACCCACAAGCACTCACACAAAAAGGTCCAATACTGAAAAATTCACTAAGGTGCCTGTATAGGAACATATATTCAATCGGTCTGGATATAACTTGGACATTAGAGTTCCATAAGCCGATCACTCTCATATTTACTGCTCGTACTATACTCGCTGCGATCAGGAAAGGCCCGCTGCACTTTAGCTTGAGACGTCATTTCACCCACAGCGCGGTGTATTAATATGACTGACAGTTCCTTCCTTCACTGAGACGTTAACACCAAACCGTACCTACACCTGATTGGACGACTGCTACTCGCTGGTGTCAGCTTCCAGCTTGCAATTTGGGAAAAAACATGGCAGCTGTCCGGGAAATGTCAAATTTGGCCTCAACTATCCGCTAAAATCAGTTTCTGGGTAAATTTGCAGTGAGAAATGTGCCATGAAGTTGCAGAAGCATGTGTCATTTCATATCCATGACACCTGGTTTAAGTATTACTTCACAAATGTTAGAGGGGTTGAGAGGTGACGAATCAGGTTACCGACCTAACACCATAGTTTACTTTTTGCTTGCGCATGTTTCTCAGATTCTAGATTGTCAGCGGGCGATGTCATTTTGAGGTCACGCGGTATGGCCAATACGGAATAGATACTTTCAAAATAAAGCTGCTAAAAAGCTGATTTCAGGCGACGTGATGGGGTTGACTGCACTCCACCAATTCAATCTATTTGATAAACATACAAAATAAGATGCTTGAACAAGAACAGTTGTATAAGACAGCTTTCCTACCATGCTGTGAGCAAACAAATTGACAGCCAAATGGCCTCGTTATTGAATCCTCAGCAGCCGAGCTTTTACGTCGCAACATGCAAAGCGGATCCTTTTTTTACCCGATACCATTTCATTATGCTGTCAGTTCACGGCTGAATGCAACCAGTTAGGACGACGCCACGCAAAGTCAAGTTTTTTCTATTGATCTTTCAAAAAATATATTTCTTGCATCATTCAGTGTTTCGCTCTGTCACATCACAGCAAATCCTGTCAATGATCTGCTGCGCAAAGATTCACCAAGTAGGCGAAGGACTCTATTTCAAATGATCCGTGCATACATCAATCTGTCCATGTTCGCCTCTGCTCGCTTTATCTTTTGCCCATTTGATTCATATCAGAAAATAAACAAAACCAGGAGGCTGCTTCCACAACGTTACAAGAGTGTTTCGCAAATGTGGCTCCGTGTGTGTTTGTGTAGCTTCCCTGTAAATGAACCGTTCGCCTGACTGTCAACAAACCGAGAAGATAACTTGTTTCTCTGCCGAGATGCAGAAAGCAGCGAGTGGAGCTTGTTATCTGCAGCGGGACGACTTCAATCTGGCGGAACTGGGTCCTGTGCGTCCCTGTGTGGATGCCTGTTGCAAAAAAAACAAAAAAAACCCCAAAACACCGTGATTGTGTTTAAGGGCGATGGAGGCTCAGACTCCCTGGGGTTGGTGTTGTGTAGATATTATCCATGTTTCCTTTGCCGTCAGTGCCGCTCTCATTGTTTACCATGTGAGCAAAACACAAAGCACAGTATGCAGCAGTGTAAGCGTTCAAAAGATGGGCAAAGAAATCAGTACCAACTGTGAAATGAATGCCATTATCTGTAGTCTGCATATTGAGAGGCACCAAGGGCATCAACAAGAGCGTGTTGTGTGTTTTGCCATGCTGTGAGCTGCCTTTCAACGCATTTCCAAGGGCAGCTTTGGAAACGCACTATAGGGGCCCAGAGATAGAAAACAATATTCTCAATAGGCCATCGGCTAATGTTCTTTTCTCAGCGGAGAGAGAGAGGGAGTGAAACCACCATGACCTTTACAATTCACAGAGGAGAGGTGCTCCCCTCGGGGCTCTCAAGAGTGCTACAGCCCAAAGGCAATATCATGCAATTCCACTGTAGTTTAACTGTGTCAAGGGAGGCCTTGAGTGCGTCATTTCTGGCATCACTCCGGCTGAATTTGAAAATGGTGTTTTCATGTCATGATCATAAATGCTGCATTGTTTTGCTCACGATAAGCTACGTGCGTTTACGATCCACAATGTTAAAACTGCACCGGGCGTTATTTTCATATAAGGAGATGTGCAATTATAGATGTAATTCTGCTTTGGACAGCAAAATAGGTGCTTTCATCAATATCAGATCATCTTTCATTTCCTGCGTTCATATGCATGTTCGCAGCGTGCACATATGCATGTTATGAGCTTTATTTGACTGACTAGATTGTGTTGCTTGCTTCTGGGAGGGTTTACACATAGGTGGTAATGAAACATAATTTCCCAGATGAACGCTCCATCCGGACTCAGCTGGACTCACTGGGACAGCATCTTTTATTCTAAACTGTAGGTCAGTGGCTTCTCCTAGCACGTCTTCAATACAATATAACACCGTAATGAAAGCAGATATGTCCTTTGTATACGTCCTTTGGATCTCTGCAGCCTTTTACTGCTGCAGCTTTTTCTTTTTTTTTTTTAGATTCAATTAGCATGAGTCGGAGAAGAATATACCCCGACCCCCCCCTGCCCCCATGATGTTGTTCACTTTCAGCTGTCTTTGAATACCATTGCCACCAATGGAGGAGAAAGAGGTGAAGTCGCAGGTGATGGGGAAGGTGGAGGCCAGCAGTGTATACACATGGAAGTATAGGTGTGTGTATGTGTTAGGAGAGAAGGAGGGGGGGCAAAATCCTCAAGGGGGGAGTGTAGCACAAATCCAAGGGAACAAAACGCATCCATATTTGGCAGGGCTTTTGTCTCCCCTGACAGCTGATTGTACTGAGGGAGGCCCACAAGAATGAATTGGATTAAATGTGAACGTAGGAAAGCAATAGCTGCTCAAAGGCCAGGGGTGCTGCTGGTGGTGACTGGAGGGGTCGGGGGTGGGGGTATGCTAATGTCTGTACAGTTTCATCACGGGGAGGATGAAAGATCCATTAAAAGAGTCTGGCTTACCCGAAGAGATTAGAGATCAAATATATTTTCCTCTTTTTATGCTTATTAAAGGAGCTTTCTGAAAAATGATTGCCTCCTAAATACTGACGGGGCTCCCTTGTTTTCTCTCTGAGAAGACCCCGAGATATTCCCTCCCTAATGAGAAAAGATGAGCACGGCACACAGTAAATCACATAGGTACTGCACGTGTGTGTATGCTTGTGTGTTTCTGTATGAAGTGTTTAAATCAGCTGCCACACACACACATAGACACTGCTCTAAGCTGATTAAAACACCTGATACGAAACAGCAGCGCAAACTACGGGGCTAATTTCATCAGCCATCTTGCTCATTCTATATTCCATTACACGACACTCTTTCAACACGACCTTAAACCTCGGTGGATTCATTTTATCACTGCACTTTAATGTATAAATCTCACGTGGAGGGAACAGTAGTGATTTTGATTTGCATTTTATTGAGCTTTAGATTGCTCTGGGATAATGATGAGATGTGGGGGCAGCGTTAATGCTCTTAATGTTGACCACCACCGCTGCACTCGTTTCCTCTTCACCACCGAGCCTCTATTAGATCTGCCGCTCGTAATTATTTTCAGATATCCATAGCTCAGTAAAGGACAAGGTAGGGTGACCTTACATGGAGCTGCTGACAGGGAGAGAATGAAGGATAGGAATGAGATGAATTGCCGTGCGAACGTATACTCACATTAATGCAGGTGACGCACTGAATCATATCGTTACAGGGCTATAAACATGAGAAAAGAGAGGTACAATCATCACATTCTATATAATGCCCCCATAGCTACAATGACTATTTAGTATATTAAAGGGACATAATATATAGATCCTTATGGTCAAATTTTCATTTTGGGCTAATTAGATGTGAAAATAATTAGTTCAGGTTAAGACAATTACGTTTTTCAGCTATCAGAATAAAAACAAGGAACATGTAAGACATGGCATTTTTAATCTTAAAAAAATTTGCATAATATCCCAACCTTATACATATCAAAGTCGTATTCTATAGGTTTTGAAGTGAAATTCTCAAAATCTACCAATAGGGGAGCAAGAAATGGATTTGTAGAATTTCTTGAAACCAGCATAAAAATGTACCGCAAGACTCTCATTTTAAAATCTGGGACTACAAATTAGTTTTTTTTGTTTATGGACTACATGCGAAGATCAAAAAAATCTACATGACATTGCTAAGGCAGGAATTAACACAAGGCTAAAGCCTCATTTATTGCTTATAGGCCGAGTGGCTTAGTATTTTAAGTAAAATCAATTTATATTGAGTTATTTCATGGTTTTTTTAGTTTCTCAAAAGTTCTTAAAAAAAAATTCAACCTTATATGAAGTATGCTTAGAACTAAAATTTTTTGATTAGTTTCTGGTCAGTATCAAACGGATCGGGGTGGAATAGTGTTTATGCACGAGATTGAATAATCCATAAAATTGGATGAGAATAATTAAGGATGAAAAATAGGATGACTCTCCTCAATTATTCATTTCTTTGCAGTGGCAGGTAAACGCAAGACAAATTCCTATTTACAAGACGCTGCGCACAAAGGTTGTGACCATCAGCCCATCTAGTTTTCTTAATAAAATCACAAACCTAAAGAAGAGACAATGCCTTTGTCTGAAAGTGGCTCCTCAATGGATCAACGTCAGACACGGCTCTTCATTCTTGCAAATGTTCGCTCTCTGTGGCTGCTCTGCTGCCAATTACCCAGCGTGAGTGATGGACGGTGGCGTGGAGGGTTTGGGCATCCGCCGGGGTCATCTGTGCTGGGTCTAAATTAACCACACGGCTACACATGGGGCCTGCCATGGCCCTTATCTCGTATTTATAGAACAACACAGAGACAAACACGCTGCTCTGTCAAGAGGTAAGACCCTAAGGTCAGCTGTTGTTAGCGTCGTATATTTACAGCTGCTGCCAAGAGACTCCGGAGAAAAAGCTAAGTTGAGGAAAAGTTGCTTTTTGAAACTTGAGAAGGCTTCGGGACAGTGTTTACTCGAGCTGTTCTATAGGGGCCGACTTGTTAGACTTTAATTTAGACTGCAGCAAATCCTACGGTTGTTTTTTGGTCCTGATCCAAGGTGGGAATGTTAACATCCTGGTTAGGGGCAGCATATAATCTATCGCTGTACCCCAATTTAGGTGCTGTTCGTTGGGCTGTGATACAACCGACAGAAGGCTTGGAACAATTTCTGACACACACTGACACAGACTGAAAGGCTGTAAACAAATACATTCACAGATTAACGAGTTAACAGACAGTTAACATGTCACGCTCCATTTCCCTGCTCAGCACATCTTTATCTCCTAAATCTCATTCAGATTATACATTCTTTAGGCATAAATGTGTAGTATACATCTTAAGACAATTCTGACCAATGAGCAGTCATCATCCTGACACGTGACGTCTCCAGTCTCCTGGCTGGTTGACATTATCCCTCCATTCACACGAGAGCGGAACTTTCTCCATCCCCACGGATCTCAGTTTGGCTCCAGCCCTCATGGAAACGTCACCTTTATATCCACCTATAATGAACATACGAGCCTCTTCATCGTCTACATTTGTGTGCAGGCTGACATTTTGCTGAGGTTAAGCTACGTGACCTCACACACACTGCAGCCGGAGCAGTGTGAGACGCAGCACCGCACAGTGACATGTTATCATTCTGTAACGAACAAAAGATGCTAAGTCCAATATCACAGGAAAGATGGCAGCTTCGTCTCTGAATAATCTCTCGCCTGCACGCCAGCCACAAAATAATGAGCTCCAGCAGATTAAATATTGTAACCCACGTGCTAATGGCCATGGCATTTTTGGCGTGCTTCATTATGGAGATTTAATGCAGACAGAGGAGCTTTCAAATCACTTTTTATGACAAGAGAAACGCAATCAAAGCTTGCATTAAGAGGTTCGTTAGGTGACTCTCAAGGCTTTGTGCGGTTTTGATTTGCATCTTAAAGCTGAGCTAACAGCGCAAAGAAACACACACGCCACATGCATGCAGATTGGTCTAATTATAGCAGCGCCTGTCTTCCTGAATGTCCACATTTTATAATGGTGTCTGCACTTGACGAGAATAGCTACATCACATATGATAATGTGCAGCAATGTGAATGGTGTGAAAAACAAGGTCGATCCCTATATTCTGCTTGTGATGGGAGGATGCGCCGTGATTTCAAATGCTCCGTGAATACTAAATGAGCCGCTGTACAATGACCTTTTGATTGGGTTCAGATAGTCCCCATATAGCCTTTTTTTCCAGTAACATACGCTCACAATGCCTTCTTAAGAGCTATACAAAGGATAATACACAAGGGGTCCTTGAATACTTACAGTGCCCGAGCACCAAATCGTTACCGATCGAGCCACAGCTTGTGATGTTCAAAGGTCATTTTTGTTTCTTAGCGAGGATATTTTCTTATATTTGCCAGAGAGGTTGAGGGGGAATTTTAGGTTAAAATAAAAGTTATCAGATTAAATCGCAAAATGGCTCTGGAATACAAAGAACACTCCACAGGACTGATGTGGCTGTAATTCAATGTGCATCCTCTGAACTCATTCCTTTGAAGCTGATGATGGATGGATGGATAGACAGATGGATGGATAGACAGACAGATGGATGAATACACAGACATGGATGGATGGATGGATGATAGATGATGGACGATGAATGGATGATAGATGATAGATGGATGATAGATGGATGAGAGATGGATGATAGATGATAGATGGATGAATAGATAGATAGATGATGATAGATGATAGATGGATGAATAGATAGATAGATAGATGATGGATGGATAGATGATAGATGGAGGATAGATGGATGTATAGATGATAGATGGATGAATAGATAGATAGATAGATGATGGATGGATAGATGATAGATGGAGGATAGATGGATGTATAGATAGATGGATGGATAGATGATAGATGATAGACAGATGGATGGATGATGGATGGATGATGAATGGATGGATAGATAGATGGATAGATGGACAGATAGATAGAGAGATAGATAGATAGAGAGAGATTCCAGTCAATAACCATGATAAAAAATACATCACTGTTTAATTAACAGTTTCTCTCAATTCATTCACTTTGTACAATATTACATATTTCTTTATGGTGGATACTCCAGCAAGTATAAACTCTTAAACCAGGATTATATTCCAATTCCGCTCCACTTCATCTTGTGCTACAAATATGAGACACAAGTACACATAATCAATTTTGACACCCCAGACTTATGACTTCACTTGAACTTCAGCCCTTTCACTTGGAAACAGTTGACACCTGTAAATATTTCCACTATACGTCTTTGCGTATTTTCATCAAATTACATTACGTCCTCTATCTGGAACGAGACCACGATTTGTGTAAACCATCCGTACAAATTGTTACACTGGCATGACATTTAATATTGAGCAACGTGGTCAATACCAAAATGTTCTGCCAGTGGAACAATGACTCGTTGAAATTCAAGGTCGACGACTTGCAAAACAATTACTTGGTCCCGAGTATGATTTCTACCAGTGGGTAACGTGAGGGCCAAAACATCATTCCTGGTTGCCTCTGGAACCAAAGAACTCCTTCTAATGTTTCTCAATAGCGTAAACAAAGATGGAGACAATCAGGGAGTCCATGTGAAGAGACTGAAACAGCAGCGGCTACAAACATGGACAAATTCAACAGTCAGCTCCATCAGCTTCTCCTCACAACTTTCAGCCAATTTTCCGGTTGCCGTGTCACTTGACAAAAGACGACGTTTGTAGTTTGTTATTTTGTAGATATCGCATCCTGCATCTTACAAACAAGCAGCATTAACGGACCATTTTCAGTTGCAATCACACGATGTTTCTTGACATGACGACCACAGTTGGCACTCTGTGTGTTTAGTCTACAGTTGGTTTTGGCCTTGCTTGTTCCCATCTTTTATTCATTTTCAATCTGCTTGTGCTGTGGGAAATGATTTGTGTACAATCATGCCAGCGATTTGCGTTGATGACATAAGCACGAGAAAGGGGACCGGCTGGTCGTATTAGCCATTTCCTGGGTCCACTCGTCCATGGGAGTGTGGCACTCTCAGCTGTATCATTTGGACAACAAAAAGAAGAAATACTTACTGTATGGTAAAAATGTAACCTTCCTCAAAAAATGACCACAGACTGGGGCTTTTTCAGTCACGCACAAGTACAAATGGTCTTTTTTCTTCTTATTATTAGTATTATTATTATTATTATTAACAGGTTCAAGGTGTATCGTGCAAAAGATTTGACCTGAAAGTTTACTTGTGCATCCACATTGAGCGAATCCGATGGGAACGCGGGATACAAAAGCACGGTGACCTTCTATCCTCCAGCAGCACAGAAGGGAAGGGAATTGGTAGAAAAAGAATCCGGCTCCAAACTGGCCTTGACAGGGCTGACTTTGAAAAGGAAGAAAAAGCACTTACTTGATGAAAAGCAGCAAGAGAGAAAAGAAGGGAGAATTGGGTGTTTCTTTTTTTTCTCCTTCTTATTTTAAGCTTGTGTTTAAAGTAGAAGAAAGAAAACGTTACACTCAGCAAGGCAGAATAAAGGAAGACATGCTCGCTTTTTTTTTTAGGAACGAGCGTGTAGAAAATAGAAAGTAGAAAATCCATCTGTGCCATCACGCTGACAAGATAAGAATATACTGTATGATGCACAATGTTTACAGATGAATATACTGTACTGTTTGAAGTGCAGTAGTTTTGTAGGGTGAAGGAATCTACGAGAGGAAAATAACTCAAAGCAAGCCCGGACAGATTCACCAACTATCTGATTGATGACAACATAATCTCATTAGTGGGTTTTTTTTTATCAAGCTGATATCAAATACGTCTAAAAGGAGACAAGTCCAAGTTGACCATACAGTTGTTGTTATTCAGCGTAGAAAATCCATCTGACTAAATTCTGGTTGGAATTGGTGTTTTTGCAGTTTTGCAGCAAAACATCAATAAATCTGTCTTTTTGTGCCGAGAACATGTGAAACCGCACTTTTCCCACATATACCTGGGCTCACATTAGTAAACAAAGCAGCGCCTCGATTTCATCAGCCCTGCCGCTGCTGTGACCCACATCAATTCTACCTCCTAATGAATAGTCCATTTGAATGACGAGCCGTTTTGCTTTCTCTTCACATAAAATGAGGGTCCACATGGGGGGATTGAGCATAACGTGTTCTCCAATCTCAAATAAAGAGGCCATGGAGATGCATTAGATTAAACGCTCTCGGCAGCCATTAGCAGCCGTGTGCTGCGGAATCTCCTAACAAATTCACATCCAGATAGGATGGAGGAAGAGGAGCGGACCCTGAATGTGCATTCATCCCATTAGGGATTCTCCGAGAGCGCCTCGGTAGACGTGCGATGGACAGGAGTGGGAGAACAATACCATTTAAAATTTTGATAATGCGTGGCACCACCAGCTATCATGGAGCCAGCATGGCTCACGCGCTTCTTGATTCTGCTCCGAGGCTTAATATTTCTATGGCTACTTCAGCAGCGAAACACTCATGGGAAATAAAGTCTGCAGCTCCATAACCATTTCTGCTCCACCTCTATGGCAGTTGGTTGGAATTACTCTCCGCTTTGAAATAAGGTCATTATGGCCTGTTCTGTTGAGGCATGGGTGCATGGTGAAATTGCCTTTGCCTACTAAACATAGTAAATATCAGATAACTGCCGTCCTTAGGGGAACTTTGGCAGATTTAGCCAAATTAAGAGTGCTTTCATTCGGCAATCCGGTCGCTAATAAATTGAGCCTCGTGGCTTTTAGAGCTGATCTATTAGAGTGCAACCGAACAAATACGTAAACCTGAATAATGGAAAAAGTACCGAAACGCGTTACTCTCACCGAATACTTTGGATCCATGCTTTTGTCTTGTTTCTGTGTGTCTTTATTATATATATTTATATATTTATTATTTATTAATTAGATGATGAGTGTGAACTGTAACGCAGGGAACAATAACAGGCGCAATGTGAGAAACAAGAAATAAGAAAGGATGCTTGCAAATTGCTGGAGCTTCATGCTGCTGACATCCCAGTGTTAGTGTTCTGTTCTCTCTTTATTTTGGGATATCTGGGTCAACCACATTTTGGATAGCATCTAATTATCCTCAGGTTTGTACTGTTGTGTGTTTGGTACCCAGCAACAGTACCTCCAGAGTGAGCTCGTCCTAGTTGCTGCACCATCCTGCGTGTTTGCATGGCAACGGGTGAAGATCCAGGTGCGTTAGCAGTAGAATCTCCAGCATGTGGAATTAATGGTCTCTGCAAATTGGGGAGAAAAGAGAGAAAAAAATGGATTCATGCACATCGGGTTCAGGATAAGCTCTCCACGTTTCCAGTTCAGGTCCATTTTTTTGGAACTGTACAAGTACTATTTGTGAATGCTTCTTACAATTAAAATTTCCAATGATCTGATATTTTTAGTTGTTTACATTTTGTGAAATGACAGTAACTCTTCTTCACTGTGTGAGGATCCTTGTCTTGGGTGATCTTTTCATCTGTGCTTCCTTCCTCCTCTCCTCTCCCCATGAAGTTATTTCTTCTTACTTTTTTTTTTTGAAGTTGTGGCTATTCATACCTTGTTTCTCTCATAACTTACAAATCAATGAATTCACATTTCTCCACCTACCATTTTGTGTGTATTTTGTGCTGAAATCAATACGCCCTTAGTGAGCTTTGAAAGCTTGACGATGCAGAAACACAATTGATCCATTAATAAAACAGTCCAGTCGGATCCATACTGAACAAGCGAAGGTACATTGGGCTGCACACACACACACACGCACATACACTACAGACATAAAATCTATATCTCTGCACTGCTGGCCCAAATGCTTGAATAATATATAAAAGGTCAACCATAATAAGATGTCCTGTCAATGTACATTTATTGAAGTAATTGCACCTGTTCTATCTAGTCACTAAGAACATTCCTCCTCCCGTCCTCCCCCCTCGCTTCTTTCTCAATCTCTGAATTTTTCAAGCTCCTATTCAAACAAAACAAAACCACAATAATGGTTGAGTACAGCAATCATGTGGGAGTTTTGTCAATAGGAAGGAGAATTGGGAGCATATTTGCCGTTTGTAGAGTTTGGTAGGGTGAATCCAATTTTCCCTCGACACCGTGCTGGCGCTTGTAACGTTTGCACGAACAGCGTGTCTCACTTCTCCCCAAAAATAAAAAAAATCGCAAGCGTAGGAGGCCTCTTCAACCCGGAGCAGAGAGAGTACATCCTGAGAGGTTTCAGCACCTCTTGAGACGCCGCATAGTGGGAGGTTCTCTCAATCTTCCTTCTCTGCTTGTCATTTGTGTTCCTGTGAGTGTGTGTGCGCGAGTAGGTCGAATCCCGGGTCTGGGGGTGAGTGGTAGAGTCACTTCAGATTGTCAGATCCTTCCACAGATTAAAAGAGAGCACTCAGGCGTTTTCATTTTTCAATAGCTAACACTCAAAGTGATGAGAGAGACTATAAAAGGAACAGGTCACCAAGACCTTCTGGATTGGAAAATGTATTCGTTGAACTTTCCCTTTTTTTTTGCCTTGGCAAGTGTGTCAAAGTGTAAAAATGAACTGAAATTTTCGCTCACGGTACATAATGCGTCTTTACACGTGCAGGAGGAGGTATGGAAAGTGCATTTAGTGAAGTGTTGGACTCCTGGTTCTTGACTGTCTGACAGCTGCAGTCAGTATTTACATGAATATGTATGAGATGAGCTGGATAAGATGGTCAGGTAAGAACTTTGTACCTCAGCCACAGCTGTGTTTGATGACACAATACATTGAAATTATGCATATGTATGACATCGAGGTTTGAGAAAATATAGTTTTTCCTGGCTTCACTTTGATCAGATGGTAACCAGACGATACCAGAGTGTATCACTATTACCATAAGTTACCAACAAACCATTCCACAGCATGTATTCAAAGCATAGGACATATTTGAACAAACTTATGATAGAACGATAAAAGTTGCATATGAAATGATCTATAACAAACGATGACGGTCTTTACTGTACTTTTTATATGCCGGATTTTTAAAATCCTGTTAATTACTTTTGAATCAGTATGATTAATAAATACTGAAGTCATTTCGGAATTTGCATTGTTTTTCTTCTCAGGCACTGAAGCCTCCTACTCCTCCTCTTCCTCCTGCTTCATCGTCAGCTGGAGGGGGCTGAGCAAAAGAAGAAAGAAGACTCTTGATGGTCTCTCCAGAGACCATGAGACTGCTATTTTTGGTACGCTATCATAGCCTGCAACAACCCCCACCTGCACCCCCCTGCCCCTCCATCCCCCTCCACCTTGTGTCTCTCACACACACACACACACAAATTCATTC
>OMNV01009767.1:23077-41172 GCA_900303265.1 Brotula barbata | reverse complement strand
ACAGGATATAAATGTGCATTTGGGGGTTTACAGGAGTGACAAACTGCACAAAGCTTGAACTGTAGTACTTTGGAGCTCAATTTTCTGCTCATGTCTGACATTTCTTTTCCCCCCTACAAATTAAGGCTTTTTGAGGCGTTTCCCCCCTTTTGGCTTCTTTCAAAGTTCAACTGCTTGGGTCCGGAATCGTTGCTATTTGGGGGACCGTAAAATCTTTTTTTAGAATAGTTTGTGACTTTCAGCTAAGCAAATAAACACAACACGGCTCGGCTGTGGCTTCAGTCCCTTGGGGCAGATCATGAAAAGAAATTACAGGAGAAAAGAGGAGGATCACGGGCGCGGGATCCCCCCCCCGATCGCCATGTCTATAAAAGATTTGCATGAGCTGCGACTGACGGGTCAAAATCCACATTTTTTGGTGTAAAATGATTGTTTTTATTACAAAATCGGTCTCCACTGTGTGTGCTTAACTTTTAAAACACTGTTGACTTCATACATTTCATTTCTGGAGAAAAAGGGAATCAAATATTTGATGTAAAAAGTTCTGCGTCCTGTAAATGAGTCTAATTCACATAAAAAAACAACTTTATTACTCAAACATACACAAATCAGCCTGCAAACATACCCTGCGATGCCTCGAGTAGAATTATTTCCTTTCTTTAGGCGATTGCATTTTTAATTTCCCTTTATGACATCATTCCAATCCCACAAATAACACGTTTATAAACTTTTGACGCTTGCTCCCATTTCCAACAAGGCTCTGCTGTTTCAAATAACGTCGGGCCGCAAAATATGATCATGAAAAATTCATGCTAATTTCTACCTGTGGCCTGACATCATCATCTGGCTGTGTGAGGCCTTCCTTGTCTAGTCACTCTGACACAGTCTGCACAAAAGCTACTGTCCCACTCTTATTCATTACTCAGCACAATATGCAGTGAAATACACGAGGACTGCTACAAATGAACGTCCCCGGGTCTGATGCATGTGTTGCTCTCCTGCAGTATTGATAATGAGGATTTATTATGGCACAGTTGACAATGAATGCAATGTGCATGCGTTAGTGGGAGGGATTATCCACCAAGTAGGGCAAGTGGCTGAGGCTAAGGACTGCAATTCCATCCAGCCTAGTTCATTTCAGTCATCGGCTCAGCGCACAGGCTGGGACAACAAATTCGGCGTCCTTTATCCTTTGAAAGCCAGACACAATCAGGGAAAAAAATTTAAAAAAAAAATGGTGAAATACATGCGGCAGCACAGTGAGCTGAGAGCCGAGGAGCTGCTGTTGGAGTCCGCCGCGTCCATGGACCAGCAGGATTTCAGAGAGATGTCCGATTATTCCTTCAACGACGTGTTCTACTCCAAATGTTCCGCAATGGACCAAATCGGCACTTTTATGAAGAACGTGCAAGTGCTGCTCGATGCAGCAAATTACATAGAAAATGTCGAGAAGAACAATGGAAGTAAGTAAAACACACCGGGGGGATGAGAACACGCAAAGGCGCCGAGCAGACAACAATAGAATCCGAGGCGACAAAAGACGCGCAGTGGACACATGAAGTGGCCCAACAGCAGACAAGCATTTTACACCTGCTTTCGTCTTTTACAAGTCAAACCGTTGTACCGTCCATGTTTCCAACACGATTATTCGAAAGGAAGTTCGGAAAAAATACCCCCAAAAAGCCGAAGCTGGGCAGCAATTGTTGAGATATGAATGAGCGTAACCCAACATTTGCCTGCAGCTGGAATATCTCCTGTCAAGGAAACCAGTATTTTGCAGCATTTGTTCGCATAGAATAAACACGTTGCAGTGTGTTATTTCTGCTATGAAGCCGTTTCTGTCCAATATTGAGGATAATATGTCTAAATTTAGCCTATTTCGATCCCGAAAATGTCCCAATTGCGGCTCATCGCAGCTCCATTCCGGTTTTTTTCCACTCACTTCAAAACAGCGCAGTCACGGCACTTCCCGAGCGATCGGATATAAACGCAAAATGTTTTGTAATTTAGTCCAAATTTACGTTTCAAGTGCAGCTATCGTTTTCAGAGGCAGCCTGCGCTTCCTTGTATGTGTTGTTCACATGGTTTCCACATGGAACAAATTGTAACGTGCTGATTGGCTCCGAGTCGTGTTCCCAGCGCGAGCGTCACCGCAGATAACCAATCAGACGCGGGCTCGTGACTGGCGTAGTATGTTACTGGGAAGGAGGGTTCACGGGACTTGTAGGTTTTTTAAAAAGGAAAAAGCTAAACTAGCTTAGCGTGGACTCAAATAAAACTGAGCAGTTTTCACCACATTTGGTCTCATGAGGGGAGTGTAAATGTAAATTTGTTACGGTGAAACTGTTATCTACTGTGAATGTTAACAGTAACTACGGATAACAGTAGCTACTCTACTTTGTGTCACGTAAGGTACTAAATAGCTACATTACATTATGCTAACTGCACGAAAACATGTGATACCCTGATTATATGAGCTTTAAGGTTATTTTATACATTTGCAATATTTCTTCTTGTACTATGTATATTTTTCTCATCACCAGAATGTGAGCATGGCTATGCTTCAACATATCCTGCAACCCAGACTACACATCAGCAAAAACAGAGAAAATTCAAGAACAAGAAAATGGACAATATTCACAATAGGTTGGTTAAATGTCTTAGGAAAGATCTGTTTAGTACACATATTTCACAAGATTTAAAGATGAGTATAATTTTTGTCACCATCATTAATGTCACCTTATCAGAATTGGGGTATTGCATGACACACACTTGACCTGTAGTCAGTATAAAGTCTATATTTGACAACAGAAATGTTGTGTAAGGTGTATTTTTTTGGCTTGTCTAACAATTCTTTGTGTGTTTATTTTGAACAGGTCAGCACACAATGAACTTGAAAAAAATAGGTGAGTCAGAAAATGTTTTGAGTGACTGAATATGTTTGACCAATCAACCTGGGCAAAACAAATACTGACAGATATTCAGAATCATTAATTAAAAGTGTGTTGGACAGTCACTTCAGATTCTCTGACTGCTCTCTGACATTCTGTGACCGTAATCAACTTTTATTGTGTGTGCTTAAAAATTCACCACCATTATGTACAGATCTTTTAAAGTCATTTGGCATGGGCAAAATGAAGAATTCCCACAGCCATAAATTAAGCTTGGAGACGTTATCTTTAGAGGCCAGGCATCACAAAGTGGAGCTTTAGCTGATAAACCAAATGCATTCTTAGGTTTGCCATGTTAGCCTATCTTGGTACTTTGCTGAATACTGCATATCAACGAGGTCTTTTTGAAATAGAATGCAGCCCAGTAAATTAGCTTATCATCATCACAGGACCTCTAACAAGATATTATTATCAACAACTTGGAACTTGGAAATTAGCCCTTTGCATTGGACAGGGCTGTCCATTTTTGCAAGGCAAATGAAATACAGTGTATGGCAGACTGTTCCTAGAGGACACGCGCACATTTCCCCAGTCAGCAAACTGGAACCGCCTGTTTCCAGACAACAGGGATCCTTCCTGAGAGATCCTCAGCTGCAGATCTAACAGCAGCTTGTTTATGCTGCTGCTGTATGAACCTGGGCCTTTGCTTTGAGGAGGAAGCAAATGTCTGGACACATTTCTTATCTAAATTACATGCCTGTTATTATTATATGTCTTCAAAAAGCAACCCAAATGTGTGAGCCTTTGTCTGACAGAGGGATGAAAAAGAAGGGCTGTGCGAAACAGTCATATTTTATATAAGACTTTTTTTCCCCCTATACAAAATAGTGGAAGAAATGACATCTGAACTTGACCTACATTTTACCCCAGTAATGAAAGGCTTGTGTGTCCTGTACAAAGTTATTTCAGACCACAGGCTGAGTGGTCTTGGTGGATCAGAAGCACAATATTTGGCTGACATCAGCAGCTTTTTTAAATCTAGGGCCAGACGGATCCATATGTAATTGCACACAAGGCATTAGTCAGATGGTGTGGACAACCAGCAAAAAGGATAAACAGATAAATCAAGAGCCTGCTGTGACTGCTACGGTGCTCAGCACAAAACAGATAGCACGATTTGGAGAAGATCAATCGGCAATCAAATATTTATCTTGTCTCGATTAAAATGGATAACAAGGAAATATTGTCATTTGAATTGGCCAGGATCAATGCATAGGAGAGAAAAAAAAAAACAGCCTGGAAATTCATCTTGCAGTTTGCTCTCTGAATAAATAAAAGGGTGCTACATCAAGGGGCTTGTATAATGCAGATTACCCTCAGTATGGTGTCTCTAACAACAAATGGTCTCTCTCGATTGTGCCTTTCCTCCCTCAGACGAGCACATCTCCGCTTGTGTTTGGAGAGGTTGAAGTCTCTCATACCTCTGGGACCAGACTGTAGTCGGCACACCACGCTTGGACTGCTCAACAAGGCCAAAGCACATATCAAGGTGAGGTAGTCAGTCTAGTGTCTTTAGGGGACCGGGGTTTAAATACTCTGTGCTGAAACTGTGACATCCTGTTACATTCTCTCTTAATGAAAATCACATGTTAATAATAATAATGTTATTGTCTGTGGACTCAGGGTACCTGCATTATTATTACTTGGCCACGTCTTCCTGGCTACAACTTCATTATCTTGTTTCTACAACATAAGGAATATTTTATGTTCTCCAATTTCTACATCTGTTATTATATATGTTATATATATATATGTTATTTATTTTGTATATCTGATATGCCATTGTTAAGGAAATAAGCTCAATAAGCATCCTTAGTTTCCCAGCACCTTGTGAAAATTAATTTGTAATCTTCTAATGTTAAATTCTCTTCTGAGTGCTAAAAAAACCAAAAAAAAACCGAATCATCACACACAAATTTAGACACGTGTTTTCTAAGATGGACTAACTCAGATCCAGATATTGATCCTGATATGTCAGATTAAAATATTTGCTCATGCATGTGGAGGTATCTACTTTGAATGCCCTCCCGTTTCTATTTAATCTTATAGATTTGTAGATCAGCATGAGCATGAATCACTATGCTGCAAAAAGGAAAAGGAAACGTGCCCATTGGTCAGTCCCAATAAATATCTAGTATTAATCTATAGTCCCACAGAGGATGATTTTGATATATTATGGAGCATCTGGTTGATTCCTAGTGAATGCCCAGTGATGTAGTCTGTTCCTGTTCCTTTCTTCACACAGCAAAATGTCGTCTCCCTCTCAGAGGCTTACCGTCTCTTTGGAGATACAAGCTGTTGTTCTATACTGTGCTGGCAACGTGTCAAGAAGAAACGGTCGGCATTAGGTGTGATCACACTGTAGCTCTGCTTTCTACACAGTAAATGCTTCAGCTCGGTATCAGCTGTAGCCTGACATTCGACTGAACTCTGAAATACTATACAATCTTTGGCACGTTAGGATATCAGCTCAACCCTGATGAAGGGGTATCAATTGATAAACGCATAGTATCACTCATACTTGCTTTGTAATCATATCTGTCATTGTATAAACAGCAGGAATGGATTATATAGCAGCGTAAGCTGCAACTGACAAGTGAGATCTCACGGGTCCTGTTAAAAGAGCATTTTCTCCCTCATACGTAGCAGAGAAAGGGTATTTTTGTGACAAACGGCAGAGTTTGGTGCTCAAGTGACTCATATAACCAACTCCCACAAGGAGCAGACCTATGCTGTACTTATGCCTATACTGTACCAACCGAGATCTAAACTGCTTCATTGCAAATTTATACCTGTGAGCAGAGTTGAATGTTATATCTTTGAGGAATGGCAGGATAAATTAACTAGTTCTTAACAAACTGCTTATGCAATCTATAATGGGGATTATTAACAAGGTTCTGCTTTCGCACCTTGTATCTTTTTCTCCGGACCCACAATCTGAAGTTGTATTTGCCTGGATACGATTAACAACCATTTAGCAACAAACCAATTATGGGTCATAATGTTACACGAGGCATTTTAAGGTCAAGCTGCATCCGGTCAAGTGGTGGCAGTATAACTTACTTTTCTGCTATTTTTGTTCAAATTTACTTATCCTCCTGTATATTCCACAGACTTTTGCTTCAGAAGAATTGGGCCAAGATTTGTCAATCAACATAACCCATTTTAAGGTTTAACGTCTTAAAAGAAAATCATAATTTCCAGAATTACTATTGAGACACATAATTGAGGTAGTGCAGAAGTTTTTTGTTCCCCACTCATTACAATGGCGTCATTTTTACACGATTAGGAGAACTGCGTGAGGCACTTCTGCGTGGTTCCCATTCACCTGTAATGGTTGCTACGGGGTCCATTCGGTTTCTGTGGCTGTTGCCAGGACGGCTCTCACATTTCAGTCTTTGTGAGTCTTGTACCAGGGCTATTGTCTTGAATCCTCTCACACTCCAGGAAAATCCAAACTGTCAGTCCTGAGAGGCCCCTAACCAGCCCCTGATGAATATAATTCTTCACCAAAATAGACCAGTAAGCTGTGCCAGAACTAGACAATACTGGCATCAAACATAAACAACCCTGAAATGTGAAAGCCTTGCTGCAGCTCACCCGGTGACTCTAGTCAGAGGGATTTAGGATTGTCTTTCCTCAAATATTAGATTTTGTTGAGCGCAATGTGGGCTCCCTCCTGTAGTGTGAAGCACTCAAAGGATCATTAAAACTGAAATCTGAGAGCAATCTTGGCAACAGTGTGTGGGAGTTTCCCACAGTGGGGGATGATGGATAAAAGTACCTACGATGTCAACAGTTGACTTTGGACTTCTCTGCCTGACGTGCGTGAAATATGCTTTCTGAAAGCCTCTCTGTTGTGTTCTTGGCACCAGAGGTTGCTCGGTAGGGAAAGGTTGGAGCAGGTGGAGCCAGTGTGAAGCTGACACCCGTGTGGAGGCAACACTGCACCAAAATCACTCAAATGTATGTTTGATTACTCAGGACAAGCTCAAGCTGTTATCGTCTCACACTGTACGCACTGTGGAGAACAGCAGAGATGGCACTCTATTCACCTCTACTGAAATAAATACTGTTTGGTGGATCGCACATCACATTTTCGGTCTTAAATATTACCCACTTATCTATATATTTTAGATCATTTAGAAATATAATATTCAGAAAATCACATTATGGGACATTTCTGTGGAGCTCACTGTAACAATGTCGCTGAAATTGCTGCATAATCTTATCTTGTCTGTCTATTAACCCGCAAAAATCTGTGTTAATTTTCTATACAATATCCTTTCTACGATGTCTTGTCGTTTTTTTGCCGTATTTTTTGTCTTTCAGTTTGAGTGAGAATATGTAGAGAAATGAACAGCAGTTCTGTTTTGCTGTCTACAGCAAATCCTGTCCAATTTGCTGGGCTGTAAAATATTATGACTTATTATCTGTTTTCATTTATGGCATGATCAGACAGGGTAATTGTGTCAAATGACTGGATCCCCTTGTGATTACTGAGGTCCATAGTGCATGTCCAGAAGCTGAACCAGACATAGCTGCTTTTTATATTCAATGTTTGAAATATGCAGACTTGATTTTAGTGCAGATTTTTGCACCTAATATAAGACAGGCCTGTATACCAAAAACCATAAAGCAATTACTGTCTCTCATATTTTAATTACAGCCTCCGTCCTGTGTTTAACTCTCAGAATGTTAAATAGCTGTTTCTCTAGAAACCAACCAGCAATGTGTTGCTCTCATTACTTTAATGATTTATGAGAAGGCACAAAGGCCACACACTAAGACCTTCTTCCTGCACGCAAGACAATTTTATTATGTTCATGACACCATAATAAGCTTATCACAAGAGAAGAGAGAATCACTCGACCTATTATCATAACACTGCCACATGTGATCTAACGCCTCTGCCTCTTTCCAGAAACTTGAAGAGATGGACCGGAGAAGTCAGCACCAGCTGGAGACCCTAGAGAGGGAGCAGAGGCACCTGCACAGGCAGCTAGCCCACCTCCAGACACTCGGGGAGAGGGAGAGAGTGTGTATGGAGAGCCTGGACTCCCGAATGGACTGTGATCGTTCGGAGTCTGACAGAGGTTAGTGTGGAAATGATGGCCTTTATGTTTGATATTATTATAGTTTCACCAGACGTCTGTTAAAGTATGTCAAAACTACCAGAAAAGCGCACTTAACATCTCATTTAGAATTCCACCATACATGAAATGAAATGAAATAAGCAAATATGGCCCTTCCCACAAACAGTGTATGAGAGCTGGTAAAAGCAATGCCTTGATATTTTGCACGTATTTGCACACATTTGCATTTTAGGCGACAATTTCAACATTTTTGTAATGTCACGTCATGCTCATAGCCACTCGACACCAGAGACACTCAAGGACAGAGGTCTTTGTCCCTCAGCA
This sequence comes from Brotula barbata, assembly GCA_900303265.1. NCBI lineage: Eukaryota > Metazoa > Chordata > Actinopteri > Ophidiiformes > Ophidiidae > Brotula > Brotula barbata. The sequence continues at coordinate 32,801 of OMNV01009767.1, read as the reverse complement.
TCATTTATATATACTCTGAAGTAGAGCCGGTCTTTAAAGGAAACAAAAGAGCAGGGACACCTGATTCAAATGTTTGAGTTTCTTAAAGGACCTGTACTAACTGGTAATGTTTGTGTCTGAGCAGAGGAGATTGAAGTTGATGTGGAAAGCACTGAATTCTCCCATGGAGAAATGGACAGCGTAAGCACCAGTGGAGGAAGTGACCTGGATGACCACAGCAGCCGGCAGAGCTCAGCCAGTGATGAAGGTTACTCCACCTGCAGTCTAAAACTGGCCTTCTCTGCTTAAAGCACCAGCCTATACTTTCACTTCAGCTGCTGTCTTACAAGGCTTTCACCTTTAAAACTACTACAGCTCCACCCTTCTTTGCAGTTCAAGTTAATCGTTTTGAGAAGAAGAACCAGCATAACCGCCCGGCCCCCCATTTACTTTAAATCAAACTAAGAACCAGCCTTAAATTCAACTAGGTCTAAAGGTTTAAAATGGAAACAAAAATCACGTGGCTCCTCTACATCACTCTGAAACAGCGATATATTCCATTTTTTCATGGTAGTGAGCCACCAATTTCACTTCTACAGCAATAGAATTCAACTCCAGTTTAATCACACAAATGTCCCTTTTTTTTCCCCGGAACCTTTAGTCGAGTTGATCCTCTGAAACCAGCGAAACAAAACAACAAACGCCCAGTACCAGCTAGAAGCTCACCTTTGACACAGATTGCTCTACTTGCCTTGAAAAAAAAACATTGCTCTTTTCTTTGGATAACTCTTATATATCCTGACAGCAGTTCTTATCAGTGAACAAGGCAGTGGCAAGGGCTACGATACCTGCATTCCAAAATGTTGATTACATTTCTAGAAATTTTGCTTTAGGACCCACTAGCATACAAATCCACGTGGCGTCCCTCTTTGTGACTGAAATGCAGTCTTATCCAAACGGGTGGTTAACCCACCTTTTAATCCTAATTTATTTTACATATGATTATAGTATTTATTTTTTGGTATTTAATTGTACTGTTGCTAGGTCTTGGTCATACTTGATAAACACTGTAGTTGAACTTAATTTTTTTCCCCTTATTGTTTACCAAAATTTCAAAATGATTCCACTGATGCTTATGCAGCACTTCAGGCTTAATGTATTAGTGATTTTACATTGAAAACTAAGTGACACATTATAAAACTGTAAACAAATCCAATTAGACAGTAATAAGCTATACTGCACTTGTCCAAGCACAAGGCTCAAGCAATAACGGCTAGTTTTGTTATATCTCTACTGTTGGCTGTATTTAGCACACAATTCTGTCCGTCCGACACCAAACTGAAGTCTCCTAGTTTTCCACTTCCACTACAGCAGTGGTATCTTTTATGAATATGATAAAATGATTGTAATTGATTTTTAAACAACGCTATGGTGCATGTCTATTGAATGTAGCCTTTCTGATCTTGATGTAATGTGCTATGAGTTGACAAGTCTTTAAAAACGTCTGTAGCACAAACAAATACTACAGAGAACCATGATTTCAATTGTTTAACATTTTGTACTATGAGTAATTTGGAGGATTCCCCAAAAATCTTAGTGGCTATTTGACACATAATTGCACTGCAAACCTGTTTTAATCCATGGAACCAAATAAGACATTTCAATAACCATTTCTCTGCATTCTTCTTGTACAACTCCTCTAGGTAGAACACCACCAAAATGTGTCTTAACTTGGGTACTCTTGCACAAAGTTACATGTTACAGGTCTTTTTTCCGTCTGTTTGGGAAACTGTAAAATGCACTATGAAAAAAAAAAACCCTGCTGAAACACACCCCAGAATGTTGTCTCCTGAGCTTAATCAACCATCCAAGGTGACTTTTGCAAAGACATGCTGCTGGTCCCCTGCTAATATTTTGTTCCTGCTAAATTCCCGTGGAATCTTAATAAACCTCGACCACCCAGATGTATATCGGTGTCTTGATTTTTCAAGTTCAACGAAAATACGAGTGAACGCTTCATAATCAAGTCTGCAGTCCTCAAAAAAGAAAAAAAAAACTCGTGGCCTTAATAAGGAGTCAAGTCAGTAAGGTGGAAGAAAGTATTTAAAAACAGAAAACAAAATGTTTATTTCACTGGTATACATACAGAAATATTTTTTGCCCCGTCAAAATTACATCACTATTACTATTCAAACATCCATACCAATTGGTGTTTAAAATCCAATTCAACCTAGCTGTAAGCCTAAGCACCACTTTTACACTTGAATAGTTATATACATCTGAGCAGGTAATTTGGCCTCTGCAGAACATGAACAAATACAGAAAGTCCTATAACCTTTCTAAACACTATGTTCCTGTTCTTACACAACAGGCCACGTTCCAGTGTAGGGATATTCTCCTCCATTTTCGATTTTGTTGTTCTACCTATATAAGAAAACTACATTTTTATTTCAAACAATGGTGTGCAAGGGATTCAATTCAAAGCTTTACTTGAGAAACACAATTCATGTATAAACACAATGTAGAGCACTGATACAGATAGTATACAGTGAGTTATTTACAGATTATGAGGTTATTGTGGCATTAGATGTCTGACGTTGTATTTTGATGTGTCGTGATACTGGGTCATAGGCTTGTCTGCGATTCCACAAGTCCCCACTCCAACTTTCCCATTTACACTCTCTGGAGATGCAAATATGCTCCTCTTGACCTACAAAGGAAAATTTGAAAATGTCATTGTAATTTGTCAATGCACTTGTGAACATACACCAACACACACACAGCCTGCAAATGACTGCTGCATTTCAAATTTCCACTTTTGATATAGAATGCATCTTATTCACTAGGATGCCTTCTCACTCTTGAAGACTTTTCATTTAGTTTTGCAGGTCGCCTCTCAGGTAGCTTTTTTTAAAAACACACCTCTGTTCCACTGTGATTGTAAGCACTGCACCCAAATAACTCAAAGCTACAGTAAAATGTTGAGACAGTACCTGTCCTTTTTTGTTCTTCGAGTATGCTTTATTGTTGAACTGTTGCCATTTTGACTTCTGTTCCTCCCTCTCTTGCTCCAATTCCTTCATTCTCTGAACCTTCTTCTGGGCTTTCTTCTTCTTGTACTCTCTCTGTTCGGCTATCTGCTCTTTTCTGAAACGACAGACAAACACAGAACATTTTCAGTTCATCCACTGCATTCTCGTCTCAAAGTTAGTATTTGCACTGAAATTGTTGCATATGAAGTTAGTGACTCAGGCCATTTGTTCATACTTGGATTTGGGCTTGCCGTTGCCGTCATCGTCGCGATGTTTCCCCTCTTCGACTGGTTTGAGGTTTTGCAGAGGGATCACTTCAGCATTCCCATAGCCAGTGAAGGTAACGGCGGCCGTGCCATTCTCTCTGTCTATCTCCTCAATCTCAGCCTCATATACCCTGCCAAAGAATAACGTCTGTAAGCTGGTGAGTATGAGTCAAAGTCTCAAGCTCTACTTCACAAGCAAAGCTTCTTGTTGAAATTAAGACCTATAGATACATATAGAAGACATTCACAGAAATCATACTGAACAATGAGTTACAACGACTTTTCCATTACTTAACCCAATTTGCTAAACCCTGGAAAAATAAAATTTTGCACATCCATGATATTTGAATAAAGCAGACAGAATCTAAATTCTACATAATATCAGACACACACGTCACGGCACAATTTTCTAATCATTAACACTGTGATGTGTCACTGAAACCCATTTGCCTTAAAAAATCATGTCTGTGCTGTAGACAAGTTTGCATGAATACATGGCCAGATGACCTGAGACTATGTTACTATGGTGACACACAGAGACACCCTGGATTAACCTAGGCTGCTATGTCAAGTCTCATCCAATTATAGTCTAATTCATTGCCAATCGTTTGCGTGAATACTTTCTTTCTGAATGTTCCATGAGTTTTTGTGTTCATTTTGCTTTGCAGGTGCAAAGGATTTCAGAGTCAGGAAACATAGCTTTGAAATGTTCTCAGACTCTGTTGGATTTCTAGGACTGGTGCTTCGATGGAGTGTGCAGACAGCTCCAACGCTCTGATTGTCATGTTGTGGTTGGGCCAAATGTTAGAGATCTGTTGATGTGGTTGAGGCAGTTGTTGCCGATGAAGGGATCTGGGAGGCTGTGGTACTCTGTGCTACTATGGTAAGGCCACCCTGTGCTTCTTGCACTGCATGTGGGATTCCACTAATTTGCCTCCCATCGTGCAGGCTTTAAATATCTTTTTGCACAGTGAATGAGCTTCAGTCACCGTCTTTAACAGGTTTCAACCACACTGCAATATCATAGTCATCCAACCAGTTTTTGTTAAACTTGCACTAACCCTGCTAGCTACATGAGTAGCTAGCAGAAATAAGTAGCTGCTGTTGGTTCCACTGAGTGTGTCATTAAAATACAAAACAAAAACATCGACTCAAAATGAATGATGAGAATTCCAAATACTGTGACTGAAAAGACAATGTTGTGTTGTTCTCTTTACCCATATGTTGTTTTGAAAGAAGGATTTAAAACCTAATTTTTTAAGAATCTGCAGAAACTCTTATCAAGTAGTATTGCTAAAAGACATGCTGTAGCCTGTAGTACTGCGTGTAGAGGTGGAATAAGAGAACACTCACTGTCCGTCGTTACTCCACACTGCCATACACCTGTTCCCCACTTTCCAGTGGAGCTTGGGGGGAACTACATCTGAGCCACTGGCCGTGGAAGCCTCATCAGTAGGCTGCGATTTCAGGAGATGTTTTGTCAAATCTATGACTTCCTATGAAAAAAGCACAATCACAGAAATAAAGAAATGTTCAGGGAAAGCAGAAGCCACCTAAGAAAACATATTTACCGTACGGTGTAAAGACGTAAATGTACTGGTAAAAACAACACAGACCACAAAGAGTTCAGCTGTAGAAAGGACTATCAAATTTCATGAGCCTTTTCACATTGATAATCAATAATTGAAGAGAAAAGGAATAAAATATTTATTTTGTGAGTTGTGATCGGTAAGGAACCTATAATCCATTACAGTAACTATTACCCTTTCAGGCTATGACATGTTTCAGTTACACTTAATTTGTCATAATCTAGATGTTGTGCATAATTTTACATAAATTCTGGCAGTATACATCTTCATATATTGTGCAGCTTTGGAAAGTTGGGGCTTTTCAACATAACTTAGTATAAAAGCTTAGTGTTTTGCACAGTCTGGTGTTTATGACAATTGCTAGTTACCTCAGAGTTTAGGAGTATTTTTAGTAAGTGTTTATACAAACCTGTAAGTCTTTCTGTAGTTTAAGAAGGTCTTCATTTTCAGCATCGGTGGATAAGGCAGCTTCTACTTGCTGCAGCTGAGCTGTGTAGCTGCTCAACTGTTTTACCAATTCTTCTGACATCTGCACATCAAACAGACAACAGTTGAGTGGCTACGATGGTTAGCCGCGATAGCACGTACATGCTAGGCTAAACACAAACAACTCAAGTTAGCTCGGGTTACAGTAGGTGCTAGCTCACGCATGTTTTTTTCTTAAGCAAATGACACACGTGTATGTATTTGATTGTCCTTGAAGTGAAAATTAACACTTAACACGGCATTAGCTTCACGTTAGCTTTAGATAGTTAGCAGGAGCATCGGCCATCTTTTGCCGACGTAAAACAATCGTCGAAGGAGCAACAAGAAACACGGCAATTTGAGTTTTTAGAGCAGCCAGGGCTCAGGTATGAGCTTACCTCAGTGTAGATTTCCCTGACCAATAAATACTATAAATATCAAAATGTTTAGTCAGCAATGTCCCTAAATTTGACTGCAAAACAGAAACAACAGCACGTTCGTCTTCCTCTTCCCGTCAGAAAAGCCAATCGGATGTCGTCGGAAGTCATTCTCGCGAGAACATCTTCGCGGGGAGGTCTCGCGTGTTACCAAGTATAATGTAAATAACCCAAAACTGGCCTAATATATACTCAATCACCAATTTAACAGCGTTTATGGAGTTTGCGTACACTTAACTGCATTCAAATATTACCAATTCGTGGGAATTTCTGATGTATAAATTTTTTTTATCATAATATCCATTACATTAGCTCGAAATTTTTAAGATTACTCTTAAATTTCCCTTAGATAATTTTTCTGCAGGTCTCTCTGAATGTACTGTGATATGTTTGTAATCTTTGGAGATATTTGACTTTTCATTTGAACCTATCTACCAATATATTTGTTTTATATATGTTTATGTCGACAACAAACCAAACATAAATTCTTAATCTCCTGAATACCTCCTGATCTTCTTCTTTTGTCCTCAGACACTTAAAACAATTTCTTTTTAAAGATATATCTACAATATTACTGTTATAATAAAACTTATAATAATAATGTTACTATTATGTAGCAACTATTACCTCTATAAATCAAAACACATGTGCATTAATGTCATAATCAGCCACTGTCGTCAAGTAATATAGGAGCCTCTGCTAGCAGAACAACTCCGCCCATTCTCTGTCTCACTGATATAGTGGAGCCAGCATCACACACAGATCCACAGCCTCAGATTAAGCAACACACACTCCACTTCAGCCAACAGATGCACAGAGCCGCCTGGGGGATACACGGACTATTCTCCAGCTGAAGTCTGTCATGGCTTTCAAGGACTTTACAGCAAGTTTCTAAACTACAAGGTACGTGGTTAATCATTATTTAATGAAATAACAGACATGTGACATTGATTAATAATCCCTTTGTCACCTTATTTGCCTCTTATGTAAATGATTAATGCTTGTCGTTTTGTCTTTTGATGTGTGTTTTCTTTAAGGGCAACGAACAAAGATGCACACCTTTCTTTGAAGAATGCTCCACTCTTAAATGCATGAAACATATGGACTATTGGACAGACAGAGCGCTATTCAGACAACTTTTACCATCACAGTTCCTCCAGATGGGTTGTCATAACCTAACAAGTGGAAACGAGACTTTGCCGAGCAGGCACCCTTTCAGTCCGCAGACCTCTGTGCCTCTCACCATCCTGGTGGGTATCCTCATTTTACTAACAGTGTTTGGCAATGTCCTGGTAGTGATTGCTGTGATCACAAGCCGGGCCCTGAGAGGACCTCAGAATTTGTTTTTAGTCTCACTGGCATTTGCAGACATCTTGGTTGCCACCACGGTGATGCCGTTCTCTTTGGCTAATGAACTGATGGGTTACTGGTACTTTGGTAAAATTTGGTGTGAAATCTACCTGGCTTTGGACGTCCTCTTCTGCACCTCGTCCATTGTGCACCTGTGTGCCATAAGCCTGGACAGATATTGGTCTGTCACTCGTGCTGTTGAGTACAACCTGAGAAGGACACCGCGCAGGATTAAATGTGCGGTGCTGATTGTTTGGGTACTGGCGGCCATCATTTCGTTTCCTCCTCTCATAACCATGGAAAAGGAAGAGGGCAAAGAGGACAACCCCACCTGTAAAATTAACGAGGAGAGATGGTACATCATATTCTCCAGCACTGCCTCCTTCTTCGCCCCCGGTCTCATCATGATTACGGTGTATGCTAGAATCTACCAGATTGCCAAGAAAAGAACAAGAGCCCCACTCGGAGAAAAGCACAAAGAAAACAACAATCCAGCCGACAGAAAGTGTGATTTGCACCACCCGGAGAGAAAAAATGGAGCGGGAAGGGAAGCAGAAGTGAAGGGAAGACAGATCAACGGGGTAGATGCTGAGGAAGAGTGCTCCTCATCCGAAGCAAATGAAACGGCTCTGTGTTCCCTGAAGAAGAAGAGGGTCACGAGGAACTTCAGGGTGACTGAGTCGGAGCCCGGAGAAACGTCCCCGAAGACAGATTTGAAGGCCTGTGTGAAAGTGATCAGGTGGAGGGGAAGACAGAACAGAGAGAGGCGCTTCACGTTTGTTCTGGCTCTGGTCATGGGAGTGTTTGTTCTCTGCTGGTTCCCCTTTTTCTTCACATACACACTCACTGCTGTGTGTGACATCTGCTGTGTGCCCGAGACACTGTTCAAAATGTTCTTCTGGTTTGGTTACTGTAACAGTTCACTGAATCCTCTTATATACACCATATTTAATAATGACTTCAGGAGGTCCTTCAAAAGGATCCTTTGTAAGACGGACAGAAGAGGTTTATGAACTATTTTCATGTATATATTAGCGAATGACTTCTTTAATGGAATCGTGTGTGTTTCTAATATTAAATTATGCAAAAAGCATCGTGTGTACAGTTTTTTGACAGCATTACACCACCCTACAGATTCATGTGTACTGTATCAACTTATAAATTTGGTCTTTAATGCAGAAACACAACTGACTTCATGTTTTTTATTTCATTTGAACATTTTAATGTATTTGTGAATGATGTGTATCGTGTGTTATATTCAAATTCGACAATGTATTTCTGGGGACGCATTACCAAATCAGTCGATGTTGTAGTGGAATAAACTGTGTAATTTCCGAAGAAAGATGGCAAATACTGGAAACATCAATTGTTTATCAGCAAACATCAAGATGGGCAATAATTTCATTATGAATGTAAACTGAGTTATATGCTCATGGCAGTAATTAGTCCACGAGGGAAATGAAATGCCAGAATGATGCACATTATTTTGAAATTAAGCCGCTCTCTCTGTTATTATTGTAACAATCAAAATGTTGGAAACAGATTTTGAAAAGCAGATAATTGTAAAAGCTATTACAAATTAGGAAAAAAAAAGTAATTATCTTTGTACAATAGCAAGAGTGTCTGATGAAAGTAAATTGCACCTAAATATATGCTATCCCCCAACCACCCACTACCTCCGTCTCTCATAACAAGCATGCAAGAACAAGACAATTATATGAAGAGAAAATTACGCCTAGAAGGTACGAGTGGCATGACAATATAGAGTGCAGTTTATCATGAGTTATGGCTGTTCATATTAGGGAAATCATTAAAGCCTTCCCTGGAGTCAAACTGAAATCATGCAGCGATAGAAATGTGAGGTGGCTCATGCAAATTATAGTGAAGTTAATATCCACACAAGCTTATCATTGTATTGTGTTGCTACACATCAACATTGATCGTGTGCGTCACAGTGCAACCTTATCAACTAACTATCCATCTGATTATCTATCTATTGAGAAGAAAAATCCGCAATGTTTAGATTTCAATGAATGAAATAGAGTGATTGATTAATGGAAAAAAAGAAACACAAACATTACACAATTTTCTCAGAGAGGATAATGAATCAGTAAACGTCCCTAAAATTCTATCAAATCTTGATGCAAATACATTTCATCGTTACACGTAATTTAATTCTCTGCCTCATACTTCCTTCTGTTCTGGTTGCTTACACACTGTGACTTCTGCTGGTTGTGGTGTGCGCAGACACACAAAGTCACACCCACAACGCTGTGTTCACAATCAATGATTTATTTGCCCCTCTAAATGCCTCGTAGAGCCTTACAATTTATGGATGTCACACCACGTTTTATGAAACAATGCTTTATAATCTGCCCCTTGGAAAAGTTTCCCACAACTCCCTCATAACTCCCAGTTAGTCTCCAATCTGTATTCATTTGTCTGCTTACATCTCACTGAGCGCCTTTTAAAGCGACATGTCATGTGCTTTAAAAGGGTTGAACTCAAAGAGAAGCGAGTCCTTCCCAGACAGCCTGAGTGTGTGTGACGGCAGCATCACACAAACATTTCTAATGAGTTTAAATGAAGCGGATGATAAATAGAGT
>OMNV01009767.1:0-22982 GCA_900303265.1 Brotula barbata | reverse complement strand
GTTCTGTCTTGAATTGATAAGGATGTTAGATAATCAAATAACATTTTGAGAGATGTAAGCAGCAGGAGGGTCGAGTTTAATTTCCCTTCTCCTTCCTCTCGCCATTGCATGTCGAATGGAAATTTGAGATAATGAAGCAGCCCAGTCTAAAATGCTTGCAATGTAACCTTTACATAAAATATCAAAGTGACATATTTATACGCAACGCTGCAAATCATGGCTGTGTGTCTGCAAGATTTTTTTTGAAAGGACCTCCCAGAAAACATGGCTCTTTCCAAAATGTGTACTGTGCAGCACACGTCAGCATGTACTGTACATGTAGGCCTGCACGGGCTCTCGCATTCGCTTAAGTCATCAAAACGCACAACACGCTTGACTAAGAGCAGCTCGAGACCTCACAGGGATATGAAGGTCCCACTGGGAAATGAGGAAGCCACAGCACAGGCAGGATGTGGAATTTACCAAAGATAACAAATGCTGCCGTACGGGCCAGCAGCCATCGTAATCTGTACTCATTCATGGTGTCATTTATTCAGATTTGATCTATGTTGTGATCAGAGTACAGAAATAGAGAGCTCACAAACGTATCTAGTCTATGTGAATAAACTGATCAATGACTCAGATCATCAAATGTGACAGCTGCATGTCCTTGTGTGCCTTTGGAAGCACAGCACAAAGGTTCCAAGAGCCGGCTTGTTATAGTTGTCAAGCGACTCATTAAGTCAGTTAAAGTATGGTAAGTTTAATTTACTCTACTCCAAACAAACTAAGTGCAGGGGCTTTTTGGTTGGTCTCTGTTTGTTCCTACTGCACTAAAACTAAGCTCTTGTGTTACTTTTTTAATAAACAACAAAATGTTTAACAAGATATTCTGAACTCTTTTGACCTCTTGCCTAAGTGTGCTCATGTGAAGGGGAGGAGAGAGAGAGAGAGAGAGAGATGGAGAGGTGGATGTTTTGCAGATCCTCTAGCGGATCATGGCTTCCATGTTGTTATCATTCGTCATTTTCTTTTCCTTCCACAGCTCATTGTATGTTCAAGAATAGCGTGTCTCTCTTTGAATTGCCTCTCTGGAGGTTTTTTCCATTCCTTTTTTTTTCCTTACGTTGAAAGGTTTGATGGAGTTTTTCCTTGTTGCTGTGTGGGCCTGTAAGGTCCTTTGAGACGTTGAGTCATTTTAGGCTCTACAAATAAACTTGACCTGGCTTGAGAGAGAGAGAGAGAGAGACAGACAGAGAGAGAGAGAGAGAAAGATAGAAGAATGGAGTGATTGGACTGAAAGGGTAGAAGTCAAGCTGGTATAAATAGTTTTATATGGTTTGCAGACTTGATTCTTATTTTTGGAAAATACAGAGTAAGCTTATCTCTCTACTTTGATTGTTCTTGCTCATCATAATCATAATTCACACAGACAAACTGTAGCCTACCTGACGACGCTCCTTATCACTACTGTACTTTACCATGAGCTCAGCGGGGTTAGTGTTCTACAATTCATCACTATGTTATCAGGTAAAGCCCAGAGGTGGGAGGTAATTAAATACATTAACTCAAGTACTCTAAGTGTATTTTCCATCATGTTCATTTGAAGTTTTGTACATCTCAAAAGTTATTGGATGACTACGTTACACATTTATTTATACCAATCGCTCAGTCACTATACTGGCAATGTATTTGTCAATACACATGTGCGTTCATGCCAAAGAATAGTTGCACTTTGATCGTAAATATGATGAATTCTTCTGATGAGACGTGCGTTGTTTTGCTAAAAAATGCTTTAAGAATGCAGATTAGAAATAATCCCTTCAATTTAATGAACTCATAAAATACAATATGTGAATATAATATTCAGAGTAGAACTGCAAAAACAACAGAAAAACACAAAGTGAATATAAAAAGCATAATAATGTATGATTCACAGATTCAGACAATTCAAGGTTTATCGTAGCACGCAGCAGTTCTGTTTCCTTTGTCCAACACGGACCTCCGGTTCGGAACTTATCAATCAACACATGTACATGGAGCTGCCTTTTAGCCCGACTGTGTCTCTGTCGTGACTGACACAAACCATGCGGGAGTCTTTTTCCTGGCAGAATAGATTATGGTTGGTGATATCATAAATGAGCAGCTGTGATAATCTTCCACAGGCTAATTCCCGCCTAATTCCTAATTTAATGGTCAGAAGGGGAACTTCCTTCCTACATGCGTAATATTTGATATTTTGTCACCATTATCCTTTCCAAATTCCATCTTTATCCCATTTCCCTTTAAATTAATAATTAGTTTTTGGTTATTTTTAATGTAAATTAAATGAAAATGAAATGAAATTGAGCATTTGGTAAAAACCACATGGCACAGATGAATTAATAAATAGTGAAATGGAACATGGATATGGGCTATTCTAACATATACAACACTCAGTGCTACACGTGCCATCTGCTGAGAGCATCGTTGTAATGAATGCTCGGGTATGGACATTCATAACACTTAACAATATTACAGCCCGTGCCGCCTCCATCATATACGGTGATTTTGAAATATTGCTTATATAGATTGCACTGAGTTATTGCATGTAATATCACACCACACTCTTGTGTTATGATTACCCTTGTATTTTCCCCCAATAAAAGATAAAACCATGAGAGGCTTCTATCATTTGTAACCCATAGAAGATGATATTACACCACAATCAGTGTGATTTTCATAGCTCGGCAGAGACATTTGTTGGTAGATTAGCGTTGTAATCATTGATGGGACGAGAGAATCCTGAAGTTTAATATTTCATAACTCCACAGATGGGGGCGGGGGGGGTTCCCGGACAGAATTTATTAATGAGGCCCCCAACCTCCACTGATAAAAGCTCCACTCATTCATTATTGTATTGATGTTCTCTGTCTTACACAGAGAATTTGCAATAACAGTTGCGATGACACTCATAAATGCAATTTACCCAACACATTATACCTAAAAGCGGACCTTTTGACAGATATAACAAATAAATCAAGATATCTCATTTATTGTTCCAATAAGGTATTTCACAAAAATTACTTGATGGCCAGCACATAAACTCAGCTGTTGAGAAAACTAAACAAATTTCACAGGCTTTTCTCAGGCAATATGAAATCATAGATAGATAGATAGATAGATAGATAGATAGATAGATAGATAGATAGATAGATAGATAGATAGATAGATAGATAGATGGATAGATAGATAGATAGATAGATGGATGGATGGATGGATGGATAGGTTGTTTTTGATTTGTTGTGACAAAATCTTTTTTGAACAAAGTTTTTAAAAACAAAGTTATGAAATTAGATCTCAAACTCAAACAAGGACCTGAAGGGAGGGGTGGTGGGGGGGAGAGATCTGAGCTATGACTGCCACCTACAGGTAAATCCATTGAAGTGCTGGTGTGTAAATACTATGCCAGAAAATGGACAGTTTAGCCTTAGAATTCGTTAACGTTTGTGTGCGCGAGGACGCACGTAGAGCCGCACGCCCGTGCGTGCCGCGCGTGACCTACTGCACGAGCCAATCACGTTTGAGTAATGACAATGACGAAACCGTGCGTTTCGTCATTGTTATGGTGGCTGTCCGAGTTCCAGGTACCTACTCACATTTAGCCGTCGTTCTTGCTCCAGTCAAGGCGGTCTTTGTAACTGCGCTCGGAGGGCCTGAAAACGCCATGTCGCGTCAGAAAGACATTTCACCCGACGACAGTTTGCAAGGTAAGAAAAAAGTGTAGCAACCCCGCTGCGACGATGGCCCCCAGCGTGGAGAAAAGTACGAGTTAGCCATGTGACTACATTGTTATGAAACGGGCGAGCTAGCGGACGACATTAATTTGGGTGTTTACATTCAAGGCACGAAGAGAACACGCCAGCTAGCTAAAATCTGTTCTTTTTATCTAATTAATTTGCTTTATTTGACCAACGTTTATTAAAAAAAAATACCCCCAGGAACAATAGCCCCGAGTTTGTTTACTGTTACTGTTCTACTGTTCTACTAGCTACCTCGGGCTACACGACACCCAGCGTCAATCTGTGCTTCTGTTATTTGTTTTGATTGAAGACGCCTGGGTGGAGCTACACTTCAGCGGCACTCGGGCTTCGATTCCACTCGGGATCCACGAACAAATCGCCTCGGACAGCCCAGAGGTTGACATGGAGAAATTGTTGCTTGATGCACAGTATGAGTCGGGCAAAAACAGCTCCAAAGGAAGCTCACAGTGCAACAGGTTAGTGGGGGTCAGAAAGAAGCTCGGATTGTAGCGTTTTTATGTCATTGGTAAGTCAACAATTGGTGTTTTCACTGACGTCAGCTGAACGGGGTTGACACGGGGACAGCACCACGGTGGACTACAATAACCATCCAGTCTTGGCACTGTTTGACCTAGATAGATAATGAACATAATTCACAGCGTTAACTATCTGTGTGATATTTCCATGGTTACACCAACCTGAAAAACGTTGACAAAATAAGTTTAATAGAATGAATGCGTGAGATAAAACAGAACTGGAAGTGAGACTGTCAGGACGGTGCGAGTACCTTTCAGTCTTTTAGTCCAGAAAGGCCCCATCTGTGGCGTTTGGCATCGAGTGGCTTCCCTAACCCGAGGAACAAGTTTTAAAACACCCCAAATCTGCAGGGAAATCCATTTTGCCTCTTGTAATTAGAAAATTAGCTGGCGTTTTCTTTTTAAAGACAACGCATAGGTTGAACTGTGTGTTGTATGATGTCATGAATACACTACACAGTGCAAACCTGTCTCTTTAAACAGCCCGCTCAGAGAACAGACCCCTGTTCTACCTCTGATCAGCCCACTCACAGAACAGACCCCAGTTCCTGTGTGGCAAGGCTCAGAGGCAAGCAGCTCACAGGTACCCACCATAAATGTTTTAAGTTTTGAGATAATTCAAATGTTCATTTTACACTGGATTACACTGAACATGGTCAAAACATCATCTGATTGTCCCATGGTGTTTTTAGTCAGATGAAGACTTCCAAGATAGAAAGAGGGAAATAGACAACCTGATGAAGCAACATTCAGACTGGCTGTGGGAGTGGTCAAGTCGACCAGAGAACAATCCGCCAAAGTATGTGTTGTTTTGTTTTTGTAGCTTTTAGTTTTTCATATTCTCACTGTACAATTTAATGTGCTAAAAATATGCCATCATGCAACTATTTGACATAAATACAACATTCATTCCAGGCAGTAGCATTTTACTTACTGTCCTCATCCTTTAAATGAACATAAAATGTGTGTAATTTATTAAGTCTTTTGTAATTGTAATTCGTGGAATTTAAGATGACAGCTGTGTGAGAAAAGGTATTAATATTATGACATTAGATAGGCACTCATTGACGTTAATGTATTCAAAGGGATGAAAAATTGATGTGCTTCTCTGTAGGGAGTTGGTGCTGAAGCAGCCTAAGCGCTCGACCTCTGTCGGCATTACCAGAGCCAACGTCACAAAGAACGGCGGCTTTCTTTCAGCTGACTTCCTGAAGCTTTTCCTTCCCTCATTAATCATTTCTCACATTCTTGCCATTGGCCTGGGGTAAGCAACAGCCTTTTAACTGAAACTTGGCAATATACTCGCAAACTAAAACTAGTTACAAGGACTATGTTAAGGGTGTTCAGGTTGCAACATAGGAAAACTAAGAGGATCCTTCCACCCTGAGGGAATTTCTATGAACCTTGACATCAGAATACAAGCAAACAAAACAAATATAGATCATAAAAAAGCTCCTCACGTGCATTCACTGGCTGTTGGTCAGTTTTCAGCCTGTAGTGCCATCCTGAATTTGTTGTCAATTTGATTGGAGAAAGGATGGAAGTCACTATCTAGTACGTTGAGGAATTTGTTCCTATTTTTGAAATTATTGTCAGGCCACCTAATGTCTGTTTATTGCAAGTGTACTTTAGTATATGATAATATGAAATGAAAAAGCTTGCAAACTAGAATTGTCTAGGTCGGTGCCAACATCGTGTCAGTTTCTTTGTACAACTATTTGACAGAGAAATCATTCACATCAATGTAAATAATTAACATTCAAATTAACAATAATAATGATTATAATTGTAAATAACCACAAAAATGTAATAATTATGAAAAAATGTATTCACAATTCATATTTAAAAAATTAAGAGATGTTTGTTTTGTGAAAACTGACTTTGATTATTATCACAATAATCACAATTGTAATCAGTACTTGGAACTTAATACAGTCCATCTATTTGGATAATTGTGTATTTTGTTTCCAGCACCATCTTATTTTTCTTGTTCTTTTTTTTTTTTTAGAATATTTATCGGGAAGCGCCTCACGCTTCACAACACCTACTAAGCGGAATGCTGTTGTGTTGTGACACCTGCCACTTGGCATGCCTTAAATGGGACTTGTTGACGATCATGGGAGATGTGGCAATGTGACACACTCCAGTTTGATTGAGAGCTCCACGTCGCCCACACCAGCTTGGAATTTCAAGGATCGGTCATCGCTGTCCAGCGGTCTTGACCAATCCTCCAATTCCTTGCCTACTGGGAGACAACACTGCTTCCTGCTCCTTAAATCAGCACGTTAGGGAATTGATGCTATGGCTTTTATAGTTTTGCGGAGAAATCTGTATAGCTTTAAATCAAACAGCTATCACTTGATTATTTTCTACTTCAGATAGATAGATTGGCCTTTTTTGTCCAAGGGATCATCATTTTAGTGTTAAGGCATTACATCACTTATGATTGATCAACTTGTGCAAATGTAGATTGCAACAAGAAGACATCTAAATTCTTGATGTGTTATTTTACTCAGCACGGCTATGGTCCATTCTATTTCCTGTACAGAAAACATTTGAATAAAGGTTATAAACATTAACATGTCTCTATGGTCCTTCTTAAGTCTTACACATCAATAAACCATGGAGGCAGCTTTATCAAAAGCAAAAGGACCACATGCAGATCAACACAATTAAGATTTTATTGAACTTTGGTCAAAATAATAAACAAGTGAATACATTGCCACCATGTTAGGAATCAATGGACAAAGACAATGCATTATGTGTTTGTTTTAATGTCAGTATATGTTTCGTGTAGTCAACCTTCATTTCTGCCTTCATGACTATGGAGAGAGGTTCCACGATTGCAATACACAGTTCAAATTTGGATAATACCCCTAATAAATAAGGGCACCATGTATGAGGCCTGTCTGAATTTCCTACTTACTACACAATTCGGAGGCACTCGTCACAATCAGTATGGTGTGCAATTAGCCTCCTTTGTGTTTGTTATAGACAGCCACATATAGCAGCAGTATATGAGGACATAACTCTATAAAATAGGATTTACAAATAATGCACATGAGGTTTGTAAAACATTTGGGGACGTAACTTATAGCTGTCACTGAAAGAAGTACTGTAGGTATTAAGGCTGCAGATTCCCTTTGTCGTGGACCCCGTCTTGTGCCATGTAGTTTCCAGCCTGCATCCTAAAACATGGTCAAAAACTAGAAGTAATATTTTGACACAAACACATTATCAGTTGTCTCCAACAGTGGTTCTGAAATTGGTCGCCCCAAATATTTCCATAACAAGCTTGCTTGAGATCTGCTCAAAAGACAGTGGTGTGACTGGACATTTTCCACCTCTCTACAACATAAAAACATGCAAAGCAATAAACATGTTTTAATACATACTTCTAAATTTAAAAACACGGCTGTAGTTTTTAGTTTCTTTTATTATGTGGATGACAAGGTGTACTTGAGTAGATACAGTCAGTGAAATTATGTCACCGTATTGAATGGAGTAAAGTAAGAGAAGGGAGGGGGGGAGAAAACAAACAAGTCCACTTTCCAAATTCATGGCCTCTTCCACCAGTAGTTTGGCCTGAATGTATGGCCAGTGGAGGAATGTTACAGTTAGCCTATTGGCCATTAATCCATGATTCAGTGGGCCCAGAATCTTTGAAATGGTGTTACAACTTTGACAAGACGTCATGTTTAGAGCTTCCAAGAGTTCTGTCGTTAAATCATGAAATGAAGGCTTAAAATGTCAACACAAACACCAACGTTCAAGAGTTTGACCTCTAGGAGTGCCATACCGCCAATTAGACCCGAATTGGGCTTTCTGGGTCAGGGGGCATGATGATTGCCCTGATGCCAAAGGCAAAAACAACCTAAGCTCAGACTCAAAATAAAACAGGCCTATGGATCAACCTCCTGTGGCAAAAAAAGTAGACGCGTGCTTTCGAATTCTTCACCAGGAGGACAACGAGGCTGTTTCTTCTTATACAGATAGACAAGTAGTAGGCTTAACTACACAGGTACGGTAAAAGCCCTATCTTCTGGAGCCCCAAATCTTCTAGTTGATTTTGTCCTGGAAAATGTACAAGTTGTTGGTGGCTGCCACAGCTATCACGTTATCTTTGGGGTGCCAGGCAGTGTGGAGGATCTTCTTGTTGAAGTCCAGGCTGTCCACGCTGATCTCATCCTTCTTCCTCTTACCACCAGTGGACACTTTGCGTGGTTTGAGTGTAGCGCGTGGTTTGCTGCTCTCCCGGGACGCCTCCAGTGTGATGTCCCGCCTGGTGTTGCGGTCAAACATTCGGAAGAAGTTGTTGTACGAGCCGGTCATGATGGCACTGGAGGACAAAGGTGGTGGTTAGTTTGCAGGAAGTTGGCATAAATCCTTCACATGACCAGTAATTAACTGATCAACGTACTCTTATGATCCGGTTACCATGAACTGCTACACAAAAATCTCACTAGACGCTCACCTGTCACTGCCATTCCAGCAGCACTCAAACTTGTCGAAGATGCAGTCGTTTTCATACAACGAGCAGAGCTTACTGCGAAGGTATTCATGGACCTGAAGCAAAAAACACAAAACCGTATTACCAACTTGCACCCAATATGTTTTTATATCATCACAGTTACTTCAAGAGCGTCATGCAACACTTGGCCTGAATGCAATGTGTCTGCATCAGCATACACTATACAGGGTTCTTCCAAGAATTTTGTCAACAGAGCTCCTTGCTCAGCTTTTCCATATTTATCTGTGGTGACTTGTGCATGGGGAGGACCACAGCTTGCTCTCCCTAATCTGCTCTGTCAAACTGTGTTGTTGTTTTGGCATTTCCTACTGCTCAAGGACTTTGGGAACCTCAGCTGTGACTGCCTGTGGGTAAACGTATCCATGAGAAACAAAAGTGTTTGTATTTTGTTTTCCACATTTACGACCTTGCTTGCAGAAAATATTATACAACAATGAAGTGCACCGGAGTGACTCATCATCATCATCATCAGATACTGTGGAAATTACACCGTGCGAAGACAACCGCTGAAAATCTGTTGAGTGTCTGTCAAGACTGGTCGGGTTTCCAGTCTATTACAAATATGCATGCACACCTGATACGTCTCCACTGGCCTGTTCTCCATGTTAAGGTCCCAAACTTTGACGGAGAGGTAGTCACGTGTCATCATGTAGCGGCCGCTGTGACTGAACTTCACGTCTGAAATGGAGGAGATGATCTCAGAGAAAAAGGATCGGCTGCTTGGATCCTCTGGCTCCTCAAAGACTGAAAAGAAGAAAATTTGCCTTTTAACTGACATGCAATAAATTCAGACAGATGAATATGTTCTTCACATTAAGATGAGCAGTGACAGTGCCTGTGATATTTTGGTTATGGCAATTTTAGACATCTTAGATTGATTAACTGAGCATTATCAATGATAAAACGTGACGTGTTTGTTTTTGTTGTCCAGTCAACGGTTAAAACCACACAGGTGTCTAAGTAGTCGTTTAACTTTCAAATGATAACTACTTCAATGACTCATGTGAGGGCTACAACGGCTGTGCTGTACTTACACTTTGAGTGCCGATCACAGAGTGCTGCTGCTCGCATGTCACACAGGCGAATGGTGCCTTTGCTACTGCTGTACACAAATACATTGCATTGGTGTGGATGGCACTCAGCAGCTGTGATTACTTCCGTCAGTTCCTCCATGTTGGCGGGCTTGATGTCTACAATATCTGAGGAACACGCTGTTAAGGAGCTACAGCAACAGAGGCCTGGTTAAACATCAGCATACAGTTAGGATAAAATATGTCCGGCATCGTTAAATTGAGATGAACCACCTGAAGGAAAAGGATACTAAAACTTCTGTCTGTGATTTCCAAGTGCCATAGATTTATTCTTAGGTCATCTGCAGAGAGGTACGTTTCATGATCGCTATTTACAGAAATGGAATTAATGTGATAGGTGTGCGCATTTGCAAAGATCCTCCGTGGGCTGGCTTCTACCATGAGATCCATTGGCATCAGCACTGGTACCTGAAAAAGCACAGCACATCTTCAGGTAAGACCTTTTTTTCTGCAGACCACTTTAAAGCCACGTTAAAATAAGCAAGGTCTGAAGTCTGATTTAACATACCCGTAAGGAGGTGATTCTAAAGGGGTCTCTGAGTCGTCCGTCTTCATCTTTCAGGTTGTAACCTTCTGCCCGTTTATCCCGTTCACTTATTTTCCACAATTTGATAGTTTTATCTGAGCAAAAATAAGTTAACAGTGAAATGTAGGAGCAAAACCCATCACAGAATTTCCACTTATTATCATCAAATATTGAAGCTCAATGGACAACAATTTCTTACCATTTGTCGAAAGTAGAAAGTGAGCAGCATTTTGTTGGGGTAGCCATCTTATTTTATTAATTTTTTCCTCAATTTCTAAACTTTTCAAATAGTCAAATTCTGGCTCGTGACTCTGAAAAGTGCTATAGACGTTGTACTCCCCACGCAAGTGTGGACGATTCTTTGACTGCAATAAAGAAAGGCACACCATGAGGCACAACGTAAACACCACAGTCACACAGGTGGGTTGCAGGATACATAGCACATCTGACATTACAGCGTACATGAAGATCTCATTAATAATTCCAGATGAAACTTACCTCCTGTTCATGCTGAAATATCACTACTCTGCCTCCTTTATCTCCAGTTGCAAGCAATTCTCCAGAATAGTTGAATTCAACTGTTGATATTATGTCAGCTGAAAGTAGACACAAGTGAGAATTAGTGAAATGATGCATTGTTACCAGGTAAGAAATAATCTAGATTTATGGGGCAATTTTGTAATTGTAAACACAATTGGGGGTAGTTGATATACAAAATTAACATCTTAAGTGATTAGAATAATAACTCATTAATCTTAAGTCTAACATGTTGATTTACTCTCACATCTACCTTTTCATTCAGTCATACAGACATGAAAGAGCAGATATTTGTTATTTCAAATAATTAAAAAACTGAAATAATAAGAGCATGTTTAAGGGAAATTCATAACTCGTGAGCTTTTTGCTTTTCTTATACCCTGTTTACATATGATCACTTTTAAAAGGGGCACTAATGTAAAAAGGCCTATTAGACTAGTCCAGAATCCTTTGAATAACCATTAAATAACACATTGCCTTATAGTGTACTCAATTATCAATTAAATTACCCTCGTTTACAAGGTAAGTACGTGTATCAACATGTAATTAGTGAATAACTCACTCTAAAATCATGAAAGTTCAACCTTACAATGTTATTCTTTAGAGAATAGTTAGTCCTCTAATGTGGAACTAGTTACGTTGCAGCTGTGTAGTATCAGCCAACCATTCGTGTTAATGTTGAGTTAATTCATGTCAATTTTCCACATTAGGATTAACTATACTGGCGGCATTTCGAACAACTTTGAATTTTCAAAAGCAAAAACTGAAAATACAGGAGAGGGAGCCTTAACCTTTAACCCCGTTCGTTCCAAAACTGCGTGTTATTCATTTGATGACAACTAACACAATATTATTATGACTGAACGCTGACTGAATCAGACACTAAATTTTACCCGATTTCCAGCAGCACGCACAACCGATAGACTGAGAATCCATACGGTGTCGAAAACCGCTTGTGCGCGAATGAATGAAAACAAGCACGATATCGCTCGACAATTTAAGGACGCAGCACATTGACGTCATGACCACGGTCGCTCCCCTTTAACAGCTTAGCCACCAGCTAGCATAGAGCTAGCTAGCGGCAGACAGTAGTTTGCAGCAAATAGGACATTTGTGGCCTTAATCCGTAAACAGGCGTACATTGTCCGTGGCTTACGTTGCGTTTTTCACCAGTATGACCATCTAGCTATCGTGCATCCCACCACAATCCCACAGAGCATCACCACCACATCCAGCTAGCTAAGCGGCTAGCTACCTTGCGATATAGCCTAGCCGCCAAGCTATCGTTAGCTCCATACCTTCCGCAACATCTTCATCTATCGCTCCTTTCACTTGAGAGAAACACCACTGGAAATCATTTCCTCCTGTGACCCCTGTAGGAAGAACACAGCGTTAGTTTGCATCCTCCGAGCGCCCCGTTTGGTGCCAAAGTGACCTGACAGTGACACAGTTTGACAACTAGCAGCTTAGCTCGCCATCGCTAACGTTGGCTAGCTAACCTGCAGATTCAGGCCATCACACACTCAGAGTGAGGTGGATCCCTTTCCTGTCTTCAAAAGTCGCTTACCCGCCATTGCTTCATTGAGCAGCTCTTGCTGTACGCAGCCTCCGATACCAAATCAACCAACGCGGCTTGTTCGGGGGGAAAGATAGCATCCACAATCAGTGTGAAGACTCAGCTCCAGGACTGTCAAGACCACGGAAATTATCCGTGATTTTTTTCCTTCCAAAATGGCGCACAGTACATGGAGAAATGACGTCATGCACACATGCCACATCCTGGCTCCATCCTCCAGAGCATCATTTTCAACAAACTCATGTTCCATGTATATATTCCGTAGGTAAGTTTGCCCAGCGACAAATGACTGGTGATGTTATATCGAAAAATGATAACTGCCTGGTTAACAACAGATAATAATAATGTGAAGGAAATGCTTTTAACCACCGACACACTGATAAATGAGTTGGTAATTGAGCACTCTTTAAGGCAAACAGTTCAGGGCTATTTAAAGGACTGTAGATGAATTTAACAGGCCCCTTCACAGTAACCCATTAATAATTTGGTACACCTCATAAAACATGCATTAAAAAAAAAATTCAAGTTGAGTTAAAAATAGATTTTAAAGACTGTGACGCTTATCAGGTTAAATACATCTACACATTCTCGGTGGTCTGCCCTCTTTAGAGTGTAGTTTCAAAATAAAAACAAATGGCACCGTATTGGTTCTTCACGGTTACATGTTCATTGCAACAGTCTTCGTTTTTTGAATGATGAAACATGTTTCCCAAAGAGCACCAGTGGAGACTTCAAACCGCATCCCAGCTGCAGTCTTCAGTCTATTTTTTTTATGTTTGTTTCACTGTAAATTTCAGTAGCAATATTTTACTCCTAGCTGGTATACTATTGCTATGGGGGAAGATACATTAGAGATCTACTCCAAAACAGTCAAAAACACAAAAGCAATTTACAATGAAATGAAACACACAGAAAAAAGAGTAAATACTAGCGTCAAAAGAAACTGGAACCACCAAATTTGCAATTGTATTATTATTATTTGTAGGCTTAAGTGTTCCTGACATTTCTAGTATTTCCGCCAACTCTTTTTTTTGTGAAACCAAAATAGATTTATGAAAGTTATGGGTGGCAAAACGTTTTAAACAAAAATATTCCTCAAAAAGGAGGATTGATGATCACAAGATTGATTGAAATTTATTTTGCCAAACACTTTATATGCATTATGAGCAATGACAGATTCCTGAACCTAGATTAATCAAGCAACTTAATTAACTCAAAAACATGACACTTGAGCTTTGAGTACTCCTGTGTACATTATATGGTCAATGGGTGACATCTAGTGGTCAAATAATGACAATTCAGGTACTATCAGGGCAAAGCACCTGCACCGTGGGCTTTACTTTGCACCTCAATTAGTAGCGAAATGAATCAACCTCATTTTCATTTATCATCTAAGAACACTATGTGCATTTTTTCAGAGAGTTATGACATAGCCTTCAAAAGTGGCCACTGTCTAATGTCTAAATGCAATGTTTAAGTCTTGTGGTTTGAACAGTCTTTGTATGTGTAGGATAAGTCTGGGATTTATGGTTTTATCCCTCTCAAGAAGAGCTTAACTGCAGTGGACACCAAGAGCTTTTAGTATTAACAATTCCAGGATTTTTTTCAGACCTTGTATCTTTAATTCTTTTCAGGATGAGTACAAAATATTTACCTTTTCCCACACCAGCTATGAATTATTTCCAGCAGGCAATGCTTAGAAGGCGTTCGGAGAGAAACATGAACACCCAGAACAAAGGTTAAGTAATCAAAAATGAGAAAAAAGGTCGCTGTTTTTAGTCAATTATAAAAAAAAATCCCAGATATGGCCCTGTACATAAAAGCATCATGAGGATTTGGGGCATCACAGTGGTCACAAGCTTGATTTCCTATAAAAAGCAAGGTAGATTCAGCTGTAAGAAAGAGAAACCATTCCCAGCTATATTGTCTTCCCCACTGACACCCTTGATAAAATGCCTCTATATATGTGTGTCTCAGAAGAATATGTAAAGAAATGTACAAACTGCGTGTAATAGCTCTGTTTGAAATATGGGTAATTAAAAAGATTTACTATATAAAAAGTGCGAAAGCTTTGTTGATGATTCTAGTGGGAACAAATTCCTGTTTTATCTTGTTGACCTCATAAAAATGCAGAATGTAAAAAAAACAACCACTTATTAATTAATAATCTTTGCTTTACCTTTATCACTATTTTCGATTTAACTGAGGGTTTGTTGTGTAAGAGTCGTGCGTGGTGACAAGTTTTAAGCATTTGTAGATCCTTTACTACATTTACATGCGTGTTAAAACCATGATTATACTCCGATTAAGGCAATAAATCCATTTTTTGAATGTCATGTAGGGCCATAATGAAATCGTTGGTGTGAAGTTCTGCAAGATTTTGCGACTGGAAATGGATTCACTCAGGATTGGAGTGCAGTCTGCATGCATATCCTCACCTATCAAACTCCCCTCATCCCCTCATAATAAACATTAAACTTACATTGACTGGGTGAACCATGACAGCAGTGGGGTAGTACGTGTTGCTCTGTTTCTGCTAACTCTGCAAGTATGCAACTGCTGGTGGAAGAGCAGCATTGTATGTTCACCGTGTGTCAGGACTGTGTAAATCAGATTGTTTCGGTGTTGTCCTGCTCCTGTTAGCCACACATTGATTAATACAATTTTGATGAAGCATGAAGCACTTTGGCTTTCTGTTTTTGAGATACTGTTTCCTTTAAGTGTTGGATATTTCATTTTCAAAATAGATTCTTGTCGAACATTCTCCTGAGAATCCTCCTTTGAAACAAAAAATGTATACTGTATATTTTTGTTACTATATTTCATGTGCTCCAGATCATTGTGGAGAATACAGCAGGGATAGTTGGTAGTGTCGTGGCCTGTTTTGAGTTTTATGGCTATTTTTCTCCATCTGTAAACAGCACCTTCTGAAGAGTGGGAGTTTTGAAAAATTAAGAGGTGAGGGATAGCTCACAGGGACTGATTGTGCAATAACGTCCCCATTCCAAAAAGATTTGGCAAGCACTGAGGAAATGTGAGAATATGCGTTATCTGGGCCATATTTTATTCCATAAAATAGAATAACCAGTGATATGTTCTTTTAATTGCAGTAGTTGACAGAAATACACCATTAATTCAAATGAGAA
Organism: Brotula barbata; assembly: GCA_900303265.1. Classification (NCBI taxonomy): domain Eukaryota; kingdom Metazoa; phylum Chordata; class Actinopteri; order Ophidiiformes; family Ophidiidae; genus Brotula; species Brotula barbata. The sequence continues at coordinate 7,278 of OMNV01009767.1, read as the reverse complement.
ATGGTGCTGTGTGTTTGCTTAGCTGCTTTAGTGTATATTCTCAATAGGCTCTTAATCTTAATATTAATCTTAAAGTGACATCGCCGTCCTAAAATTGCTCATTATCAAAACAAGCAGTTAAAACTTCAGTTTTTAATCCATCCGACGATCGACGTTACCACGATGCTGAGATTCTGGCTCCGCATATCTACTGTGTGTAGATAATGTCGTGTCCGCAGTGCTTTTCAGCTTTATTTGTTTTCTGCATCTGTAGATTGTCCTGGAGGTGGCAAGTGAATAAATACGGATGCACCCCAAAGACCTGGACCAAATCTCACCAAAACCTTCTCTCCGGTATCCGCTGAGCTCCACATCCCTCTCATCACTCACACAGCGTCCCTGGGGGAGAGCCGGTAGCCTGAAGGTTAGAAAGACTCACCTGTGACCACAAGTGTGGTTGTTATTTTCAGATCTATTTTTTTATATAGATAAATCAAAAAACACAGCTGAACCAAGCACTACCTGCAGTATGGGTGCAAATTGGCAAAGACTAAGACCATGCAAACTAGAAACAAGGTTTGTGAGACCATAGCGATCTTGTAATGCTTGAATTTTGCAGGAACTCCCTAATTTACAGAGGAATTTTGTAATCGCTTGATTTGTACTTTGAATCACTCACCAATGTTTTTATCAAACCATCATTATTTGAAGATTTTACCCTCTAAAACGCACTTTTCTTGTAACTGAGGCACCCTGTGGAGTTCCACGTGGCACCCGCTGCTTTTACATAACAACACATGTTTTTTTTACTTTGAAAGCTTCTATCTCCAACCAAATGGAACATAATTTATAGAAGCAGTCTGAAGCGTTTTGTGTTGGTTTAGTCCAAACACTCGAATGGTAACATAGCGTGTGGGTGCACATAACAAAGCAGAATACTGAAGAAAAAGGGGTGATTTTGCATATTTCATATGTTGTCAAACTCGTGGTGTCCTTGGCACATGACCAAAGCTGTGTTTTTGTGCAATATTTATTATACTTTATATTTAGTCTGCTGAAAATCGCTGCCTTGAGTAATAGTGGACTATTAAAAAACACGAAAAACTGTTTGTTTTCAGCATCACAGTGTGAAGGTGAAACAATGAAGTTGAGCCTAATTGGAGATTTAATACATTTTACAGCTTAATTGTTGTGTACACTGGATTTTTTCACATTTTTACAGCTTCAGTGTTTTGTTCAGTGTTCTGTGTCTGTGTGTGTGAGTGTGTGTAAGTGTATGTGTGTGTGTGTGTGTGTGTGTGTGTGTGTGCTGTGCCGTAGCTTCATCAGGTATAAGGAGAGGTGTTGACTTTATTCCGAGCCTCCAGTAACACCACTGACTCTGATAGTTCCCCATCCCTGTGGGAATTCATTATAAGACAGCTAGAGGCTGCTTGTGGATGGTTACTGTGCTGCCCGTATGTTAACTTGTCGCTATCGCGCAAGGCAAACATGTGGTGCAGCTGCTTTCTCTGGCTGTGGGCAACCTGGAAAGATTGATTGGTGAGCCTTCTGTTTTATCCAGGATCAGGGCCACATTCAGTAGACATGGTGCCTCCGGAGAAGCAGCCATTTTCCCCAGAAAATATGGCTCATTACCAGCACAGACAAAATGAAGGTATATTGACTTTTTAACATTTTACAGCACAGCTATTCCTGAGCCATTAGACCACAAACTGAGCTTGTTATCCCTGAAATCTTTACTTCTTTTTAATCTCGTGTACAAAAACAATCCGGAGCCTCGGTTTTAATGTGGACTCATGATGTGCAGTATAATTTTTGTGATCATATACATCAGTTTAAACACTACTGCCGCGTCAATTTCAATTTCACAAGCATGATCGTAAATACTCATAAAAAGCATTTGCACCTAACACACAGACATACCCTTCCCCCACGTTTGGTCCGTCAGACAGTTTTTAACACAAGCTATTGGCCAGTGGATGAGTCTGCTGTGCTCAGGGGCATGAGCTCTGTCCAGACCCTCATTCTTAACTTACACACACTTGTGTACACACACACACACACACACACACACACACTCACACACAAACAGTAAAAACAAACACAATCAATTATTCAGGACTCTTGTTTGGCTCCTGTGTTTTTTCTTATTATTTCAGTTGTGTTGTTTCTATAGCATCCTGTGGCAACCTAACAGCCAGGAGGCCCAATGAGTGAAATATGAGGCCTGATGATTTTACGTCCTTGTGCGCCTTTGTAGCTTAGATGGCATAATTTGCATATACAACTTGCAACGTTGTCTCATTTTCTCGGGGAGATTATCCTCACGGCTCTCCACAACGGAGGGTTTGAGACCTGACTTAGAAGTCAAACCTTTGTCTATTTGTTTATTTCCCCCATGGGTGGACATTTTTCCATGCCACCATTGAATGTATTCAATCCGTACACTGAAGGAACCCCAAGTGGTCAGCGTAAATACTACACTGACCTTCACTCTCATTCTTATATATTTATGCCTCCTCTGCTTATACATATAAGCTATTCAGCACATAGTGTATATTTTTGCATATGCAGTCTCAGGGATTGCCACTGTAATTTGCCATGTGTCATTTTGTACACTAGATGGCACTATGGCACTTATTATTCAAGGCCTATACATCATTTCCATTGTGGTCGATTGGTGTGCTGCTTCAAGTAATGATGGCAAACTGTTTGTTTTTGTGAGCTAAATCTGTGTTGATGAGTGTGTGTATCATGAAGAAATCCACATTCACACACACACACGCACGCACACACACACACACACACACACAATAAGGAATTATTTTGGCCTGTGAGCGCAGTGAAGTTGTGTGTGCACGTGGAAGCATCATTTGATTCCTGAAGTTTCAAAGTGAATCTGCCCGTATGAATTGGCAGATTCGCTTTCACCGCTGTGTGTGTCGATTGCCAAAGTTTCCTCATAATCTCCACGTGTAGATTCTGTGCAAGGCTCGAGTTAACATCAAAACAAAATACGCCCGGCTGAATCAATGAAAATGGGACAGAATCACATCGAGGAAATATATTAGATGTGCGACAATGCAACAATGATGTCCTTGTAACAGATCATATTATAAACACGATGGGTTAAATTGCACTTGTAGCTTTCCTTCAAACAGTCAGGCTATTCTCTCGGGGGGGACAGGAGAGGGCTGCAGACTCTTCCTCTAATAACGCCAGACAATGAGATCTGGGCTCATAACATAGGCCTCCACTATATAGAACAAGTATTGGGGGCTTAGCAGCTAATAAAGTGGCAAGTCTTCAAATCCATGTCAGAAGAGCAGAGTGCCACAGGGACCTTTCATAACACTTGTATGTGCAGGTTCAACTGCAGTGTAGAGGTTACATATCCACATTGTACTGATCTAACCTGATGAGTTGCCTTAAGCCCCACAAATTTCAAGGCTGTATTTCCTATTTAAAGAAGCTGATTCTCCCACTTCGCCTCTTGTCTCAAAGACAGGAGGCGAAATCAACAGCGTGGAATGAACTCCTGAGATGCCGTCTACCTCTACAAAATGGACCGCATGTGCGCATGTGTTGTGTGTGATGATTTTATTTTTCGAAGAGGGGTTGAAATGACCACACGCGTCAATTTTCTTAATTCAATCACACCACCCTTTGTGTCACACAAAACACAGTCCCAGTAATTAGCCATGATTTCCTGCTGCTGCGTTTCAAAAAATGGTCTCTCCCGCTTTCTCTCTAGTGAACCTGTCCTTTACTTGAGCACAGACACTCCTCCAGCATTTCCACCCACTTTGTTTGTGAGTCTTTGATCCACAGTATTCCAGTTAAAGTTACACCCATGTGCTGCAAGTTGAAACTTTCAGCATTGTTGCTCTGGGGAACCTTATACCCGTGGCGCCTTCTGCTTTTGTCCTTCCCTTTAGCAACAGAACTCTCCTATGGTCTCGGACAAAAGACTACTCACGACACCATTTTATGATCTCTGTGATGATACCGTTTCCTTCTCCTACCTGCTACCCGGTATGCTCATCTAATCCATATTGTGAAAGTAAAAAAAAATAAAAAAAATAAAAAAAAGGGGAAAAAAAAGACATCATTAAGAGTTCTCCCAGGTGAGATCGGTGTTGAATGAAGGAGTTTTATATTCTGAGATACATTTTAACTGCAAACAAGAAAAGCAATTTTTGTCAGTACACAGTACACAGTCTTTTATTAAATGCATAATAATATAACAGAGATATCATCAAGTCAAAATAACCATGAAACCATTTGATAAATATATTATTTAACCTGCTTATGACTTACGGCCGACACTCAAGTACTCATTTTGTACATATTTATGCACATATGTACACACAAAAATGATGCGTGTATAAATTTGCCTGTGCTTGCGGTAGATTTACCGACGCATGTTAAATCTAATTGTAACATTAAAAAGCCACAACCACGACAATATAATCTGGCAAATAAAACACTCAGAGGCAAGCACAACAAATACAGTAAATTAAAACAGAGTGTAAAGTGCGAGGATGTCTTGCCTCTCCACTCTGTCTAATCACTATGTGAGTGAAACATTCATGGTACACTAGATCAGTTCAATATTTAATTTCTCAACAAAGACTACATGATGGAACAGATGCTCAAACTTTGTATGTTTCTCAAGAGAGCAAAACTCACTTTCATGGAAGCTGCGGAGCACAGACGATCTCATCGTGTACGAGCTTTGCGTTGACTTCTTTATGCACTAAATAAGCGCAGATATGGATGAAATAAAGGTGTTCAAACGTACGACGTGTGCACACTCAGATGTGTGCTCGAACACATCGGTTGTTTACATCCGGGGGCACTGAAAACTCCCAACAAATGGAACCACATTAGAGATGCGCCAAGGTTGCCCTTTGCCTCCGTGTCACATTTGAAGTGAAAATTTGACTTGGCATGTTTACATAGGATTTCTTCATCTCCCTTTTAAACCCCTATGGGCAAGCTGAAGGTGAGGGGAACTAAGATTATTATCCCCCGTTTCTCTGAGGAGCTTTTCTTTATGCACACCCTCACAGATGTCGACATTTGGTTAGGCGTTGTACATAGAAGCCCCAGATTAGCTAGTGCTTGGGGAAGTCTGTTTAGCTAAAGTTAGGAGTGGTTACTTTCCTGCACCTAGCCGGAGCACCGTTGTGTTTTGTAACCCGGAGACCTCCTCGGTTAGTCACACCTGTGCTAAAGAGTGTGTTCGAGGAAAATGTTGGCAACTGAACGTTGCCCTGCGTTCAAAGCCACAGGTTTTATTTGTAATGATGTTCACATCAGGCTGTATTTTTTCATTTTTTGCAGACCTAGTAACAGGAACAGATGGTGTACTATATGTCATAATGCTATAAAATCCAACAGGAATTGACAATTGAAATCCCACCCTGGAGTTTGCCTCTTTTAGCTTTGGCATAATCTTCTCAGGATTTCAATTGCAAAGTCAAAGAGAATAGTCTCGCACATGGGGACTAGTTATCTGGGGCAAATGCGGTCTAAGGTTGACAATGCAAAGGCTATGTTTATGTGCATCACACTTGCTATACTGAATGCTTCCCAGAGTGCACGAACATCCTCCCCTGAATTCTATTCCTCTTCCCACGTCCCAGTGCTGCCATGGAAAGTAGGCCAAGTGAGCACCAGGGCGTTGCTTTTTTAAGATGATCAGTTTGTCAGTGTGTTTTTGTGTGTGCTCGGGACGGCTATTCATGTGGCTCGACTCTGTAGAACAAAGAGCAGCATTATACAATTTGCAGCACCACCAAATAGCAAAGGGAAGGGGAGAGGTTGGAAAATAGGGACAGGACAAGTGTGGATGAAACAAAGACAAAAATCTGCCTTGTACTCTAATTCATTTACTTCCTCTTTTCCAGCGCTTTGTTGCAGCAAAAAGGTCCCTTGCCAGTAACACTCCTCTGCAGGATCGCACTGTACTCGAGCATGGCGTGGATTATTTTTAGCTGTTGCTGGTGCTGCTTTCACCTTGACTCCCTCTTCCTCACTCTCTCTCTTTCTCTCAGTCTTGACATCATAATTAACATTTCTGTTAATAGTAACAACAGTTCAATATTAATAAGGATCTCTCGCGCACTCTCCGTAGCTCCAAAATCAAAATGTAGCAGCGGAGCGTAATGAATTCCGCGCGCAGGTACTGATGCTGATATGTGAGACACCTCGCCAATCACCATCAAATCTGCTCTGATGGAAATCACACCACAGGTAATTTAAATGCACTGGAGCAACATGTAGAGGAATATGCACTTTGGTGTGAGTGAATGAGTGAGTGAGTGGAGGAATTATAAGACTCCTGTAGGTGGGGCAATATCACCGTAGGTCTGCAAAAAGCTCCATCACAGGGGTCAGCGGGCAAATGAAAGTTCCTCCTGAGTGCTGAGGCAAAGGCAAACACAATATGCCTGTGGAAAGACAAGGTGAGAGCTGATGCTTTTCATATTTGGAGGCCACGTTGCAATGCGAGGCAACACGTGCCCAGCTCATATTTAATGATGTGGGGGTTTAAATTTTTTTTTTTTTTTTTAATGACTTTAATGTCAGATTTTCCTGACTGACAGCCCATTTGGAAGGCAAATGCGGTCCGATTTAGCGCCCAGTGATCAAATTAACCCCAACGCTAGTAAATGCGTGGCGGAGTGACAACTTTTTTAAATAAAGAAATTTCAGAACAGGCCTCAGAAAAGAAAAAAAAAAGGAAAAAATAGAAAGAACACAGTGATGGACGCGACGCAGACGGGGCTGTAAGATCGATGGTATCCAGGGTATTTGGTCATGTGTATTTTGGTCTGAATTTCCAGGGGATATTTTAGATGTTAATAGCCCTGAAGTGGTCTCGGTTTCTTATTTAATTTCTCTCGCCTTCTTTAAATGTAATTCGCCCACAGACTGCGCCGCGAGGCTCTAAACCGCGCAGAAACTCTTCTCATCATTTCCACAGCAGAATGGAAATGCAAATTGTGCGCACGGGCAATGCCCTTGACAGAGCTCACCACTGCACACAATTAACACGAGCACTCTGACAGGAGTGAGTGACGAAATGTGAGGTCACGGCAGCCGAATGTCAAAAATAAAAATAAAACATTCACACAGCAGCAGCCGTAATAATGTAACAATAATGATAATAATGATGACGATAATAATAATCATTATCATGGCTTTGTTTTAAACTAACTTCTATTTATTCTTTTTCTATCTGAAGTATTATTATTCAATAATCCGACTTCCGTTTTGCTCAGACAT
>OMNV01009766.1:0-20638 GCA_900303265.1 Brotula barbata | reverse complement strand
TATTATTATGCAAGGCAATTATAAAGTTTTACAATTTCCCCCCAAAATTTTGCAAAGCATTTATAAGGCAGTAGCTTAATTAATCCATCGGGTGTCGCTGTTGAGCAGGGTGGTCGTAAAGGTGTTTGCTAATTTGATTTGTTTGTCCGTTGCAGGACTCCGTAGTTTTCGGATACTTTTCATGCAGGTAGCCATCTTTGTTTTAGTGTTTATCTGATTTTGTGAGGGTAAGTTGCCTGGATGGTGTCCTACATCATCCAAAAGATATTAAAGTTCAGAATACCCATCCAGTTCATCTGTGGACATGCTGTGTTAGTTAATATGGTGATTTATATTTTTCTGTGAGTTTGGAGTGTGAATGTTTGTGTTTTGTTTATGAATACTGTTCATATTGTTTACTGGTTCTGTCAGTTAACAGGTTGAGAAGTGCCTTATTGATTATGTGCAGTAATTTATTTTCAGTTTTAGAATTTTGTGTTTATCTCATTTTGTGAAGGAACCAGTGTGGATCAGCAAAGGAGATGTTTTGTGTGAAAGCCAATAAAGTTCCTCAGAGTCTCAACCACAGTCCTGAACCAGTCCCGTGTCCAGTGTTTCTCACCCTCTGCATGATTTCTTAAACACACGCAGAGTTTCGGGGTGTGCATAGAAGCGGAACACGTTTGGGTTACACATGCACGGAAAGCTGCTCAAAATGGAAACACTCAAGTGCAAGTCCCTGCTATTTGTAAGTTCACTTAAATTATACGACAGTTAAGACTATACATATATTTTTCAGACATCTACACACAATTCCATTGACACATTATGTGATTAGGTTTCCCTTTATTCAGGTCTTGGTCACATCATCAACAGGTGGACTCTCCTCACACTGTGATTACAAGTGTCCCATATACTCAAAATACTCATACATCATATACATGGATTAACTGCAGTACAGAAAAATGATCAGAGTAATGGTTGTGTATGGTATAAATGTCGTCTTGTTGAGTAAGCTACTCAACTGGTTCCCACCTCTGACACGTGTCCGTATAGTCAGGAGTACATGTATATAATCATACATGTGTATGTGCAGATGTACCCAGACAAAAGGACCTCATCTCAGAGATAATTGAATGCTTTACTCTAAGTGATTCTCAGTTTGACACAAGGTCAATCACCCAATTCTGATTCCAATTAGAGGCTAACTTGATTATCCTCATCACCCCTTTTCTATACATCCACAAATCCCTCCATCAGAGAACTGGGTGCTTGAGACGTGATGAAAAACGTCTGCTCCTCCCATTCCCCAGAGGATCCCTTATCCTGAGACAGGAGGGATGGGGAGATATTATTTTAATCTATCATGTCGTCTCAGGTTGGAGGCGACTTTGTGGCAGATGAGATAGCTTTTGGATAGAGAGCATGTACAGGGGAAGGAATTAAATGTGACACGGGCTTTAGCCGTGGCAGATGTGCGGCTTCAGAATGATTCTCTCAGGAATTGAGGCCATTAATAGAAGTTAGAAATATGCAGCACCAAATACAGACATGTAGGTACGCACGCAATTATGCTCCGTGAACTGCTCCATCTTCATATACCTGCTAGTGCTAAAGAGCTAACAGTGGGTGAAGAAACAAAGGCACAGAGAGAGAGAGAGAGAGACAATGAAGGACAGAGTTTATGGAATGCTGAATTTTAAGGTAGATAATAGGGAGAGGAGAATTTTGGAAAATCTTATTCTACTCACTACACTTTAAATTATATTATGTTATATTATATATTATATTATATTATATTACATCAATGTTGCGTAACAGAGAATACGATTCTTTCAAAATACTGCCAAGTGTCTCTGCGTACGTCATCCTGCTAGCATAAGAACCGCTCTTGACTTTTCTTCAGGCTAGACACAGCCGACCCAAGCGACCCCAAAGATGTTAAGGCTCCTGTCAGCGGCCAATCAGCATCAAATGTCCGAGCTGATCATTCAAGTCCAGTTCAGGATGCAGATTTAAATGCCTGGAAATGTTTTTTTTTTCTTTTTTTTCTTTTGTATTCCGATTTTTTCCAAATGGGATTGAGATGTGATTGCCGTGCACTCGGTCACAGCCGTCCTTTGAACTGTAAATGAAAGAAAATTAACAAAGGCATTTCAAATCCAATCGAACCATATAATGATATGACACATGGCTGCAGATTGCCGTTTATATTTCTGCATTATCGCAAACACACAAACACACACATGCACACACACGTGGCTTCAAAGCTGTTTCCACTGTTTACCAGGTTACAGTGGATTATTTTGAAGCTTGTTGTCTCTCGTCATGCTATAGGACGCCCGTATATGAAAACAGCTGGGATGTTACATAGGAGGGACGTTTGTTTGTTAAACACACCGCTCATTCACATGCACGTTCAAAAGCTGCACACAAAAAATATCACACAGGCACAAAGAGTTATTAAATTAGATAGGGACACACGCGCCCGGTCCCACAAAGACTACAGGATTTCTCTTTGCACCTAATCCCAACAAAGGGACGTTTTACGTCTTTGTTCTACGCTCCCTCTCCTCTCCGTTTGGTCAAGGAATGAAGGATCCAAGGAAGGGAGGAGTGTTTGCCAAGTCCAGATGGAGAAGAAAAATGTCTGCCTTTGTTTGTTTGCTTTTCTGTGGATTTAATCTCTGCGCTGGTGATTAGCGGGTGGTACATGTAGTGGCTTGTACACAAGTACAAGAGGGAGAGGGAGGATAGAAACAAACAAGTACGCCCATCTCCAGGCCTTCATCACACAGTCGACACCAGAGAGGCTCCATAAAACAATGGAAAATTAACAAATAAAATGTGCCGCCCCGTGGGGCTGCACATCACCTTAAATAACAAAGGATTCATATTCTCAATCTGTTTACTCACCCTGCTCAAATCTTAGCCTGCAAGAAACAGGTCACACTGTTAGACAAAAGAGAAGCGTGACACTGAAGATAACAAAGCCAAACTATGAAAAGAAAAAAAAAAAAAGATTTCTCAAATTATCCAAGGATAAACAAGGAGCTCTTAATTAATATTCGGAAATCAAACTAGGGATTTGTAGATTTATTACTTTTGAATATAATCAGGCACTAAATGCAAACTTTTTGACATTTAACACAGAAGAATTTGGAAAGAGTTAGAGAAATCTGAAAATTGGTTGAATATTGGAGGGAAGAACTGAAGTCTGTGGTTGACCTAGTTAGTAGTTTTTGTGACTTTTGATACCACATCCATGGAATGACACACGAAGCTGAAATATTAGATAGAACACCAAGGCCACAACAATATACATAACTAAGAATTTTGAGTGGAAAAGAATGACATATTTGGGCAACATAATACATTTGTGTCATGTGTTTCCTGTGTTTTATTTACTCTGATTGTAGTGTAGTATAGTAAGTACTGTGTAGTACCATATTTTAAGACTACATGTATTATAGCTGTTTGCAGACCAGACTGAGCTCTAATCTTTTTATTAGTAGATGTAATCTTTTTATTTATTTATTATTATTTTGTTTCTCTATTTGGTAGTCTTATGGTTGGCATCTGTAATTTCCTACTGTTTTTTACCTCTCGGTCTGTCTCTTACACACCTGTAACAACTGAATTTTCCCATTTAAAAAGCCATTTCTTTAATCGTATAGTAAATTCCATGTGTTGGTGAATCTAGCATTAACATTCTATAATTCCCTCGGTGGATATTGTAAACGTCACTTCATGTCCGGGGCGGGGCAGCAGTGGACTCGGATTAGTCGTCGTATTTGGTCAATGCGGGTTCAGTGCCAGGGCTTCATATTCTACGCTCAGGACAGTAAAGGCACCATAAATGCCCTCGAGCTCCTCAGTTGGAGTCCTGGTGCTGCCACTTTATGTCCATTCTACTGATATATTTTGGATGTGCTGCATTTTTTTTTTCAATAATTGGATGATTACCTGTAGGGAACGCCTGATGCATTAATTTCAAGGGTAACTGTCCCTTAGAACACATTATTGCAAATAATGAAATAAGGAAGAGAAAGAAAACACCTTCAAATTGCAAACTGTAATCACAGCTACAGGGGCTCAACAGAATATTACAAATTCATGAAAAGTGATTTTTTTTTCTGCATTGGACAGAGATGATTTAGTGCCTTTAGAACATTAAGTAGGTTGACTCTCTCAGGGAAATACAGCCATTCTTTGCAAGTTCCATAGACATTCTGAAGCTCTGCTCACCAGTCACAGTGCCCCAAAAGTTTATTGAATCATTTAATGTAGATTTATCCTTGACTTGTTCACCCCTCTCTACCTGCTTCTTTGTGAAGTGTGTGTGACTGTCTGTGTGTGTGAGACGATGTTGTACAGTATGTGGTCAAACTTCCTCCAAACTCCACTACTGTAGCTTCCACACAGCTTCACATCTGTTCTCAGATGGCATCAAACCTCTGGGGGCTCAGACTTCACGCCCTGTGTTTTGTTATGTTTGTCTGCCTAGCGCATTTACCTGAAAATGTTTTTATTTACTCACTCACGTCTGCAGACGCTAATCAGAAACTTCTTCACCTCATCAGCATTCCTTGTTGAAATGTGTCTAAATATCCCCAATGTGTCGGTAGAATTAGCAGACTTTTCATTGGTCAGAGTCGACACAGTTCTCGGTCAAAAGATCAAAGGGAGTGGGATATTTTTTCACATCAACCACAGATGTTGCAGTGATGTAATCGTTTTAACCAAGAACTGCTCCTCTGAACTGGAATCTCCAGCTATTAACAGCAAACCGTTGGTGAATCCCCTCCAAGGCAAACAGTAGCCTGTCACAACTGCTGGCAGATCACATCACGGAAGATGAACATAAACATGGGGACTCTCCAGTCATCATTTTGGGTGACCTCAATCACACTAACCTGAGTACTGAACTACCAAAATACACTCAAATGATGACATGCCCAACCAGATAAGCCAAAACCCCCAGATCACTGCTACAGTACCATCAAAGACAAACCCATCTGCACCCCCAGAGAGTTCTGATCATTCTGATACACGTCTCTCTATTTCTTTAGCCACTACATCAGTCTAGTTAGCCATTGCGATGCTCTGTAAACACATGTTGTTGTTGCCTGGTAATCGTGGAAATATCCTGTCGAGATGAGCTCCTCTGTTGTTTAAACGGAGCAAACATGTTGTCTTTTGATCTCTACTGTCATAGGAAACACATCACGTGGACAAGAGCTCTCCCTTCCTTAATGTTAAACACACACGCAACAATCAGAGGAGGAGGGTGAAGGCCTGCAGTCAGTTACACTGCGAAGGCCCAACGGCTTGATTAGGCCTCCTGTGGTTTGGGGATGAAGAGAGGACAAAAGTCTGTCCACGGAGGAGACAACCGCTCGTCCTCTCGAGGTAACACATCTTTAAAAAAAATCAAAGTGTGTATGCTAAAATGTTGTTTACAGTTGTCAGTGTGCGACCATCCAACTGTTGGTGCTGCAATTAAAACCATAAGTCATCGTTAATTATTAATCGGATTCCGTTAAAAGCTACCTTTTGATTTCTAATCCGTCCAGAACGTTTCAGACAATATTAATTGATTCATTGTGCACTTCCCGTGTAGTCTTTGTTAGTGCAAATTAAATGTTCAACTAAACTTTCAATTTCAGTTTATGTTGTGGTTGCTGAGATAATTTTGCCCTCGCTAAAGTAATTGACAATGGTTTTATATCAGCACTTAGAGGAAGCCAATGTAATTTAGAGGTAAAACACCAAGTTTTCCAACACACATAAATATCGTCCGACCGGGTGAGTGGTCAGTTTTGTGTGCCAGGGAACTCCAAAGGCATTAGGAGCAGAATTAAGTTGTAAATAAAGAAAATAAAGAGCTGCTGAGAATATTAACTTGTCTTTTAAGTGCTGAAATGTTGGGAGTCTGTGACAGATCACGTCAGCAAAGCTACATATACTCCTCTGAGACCAGTGAGGCCAGGTTCTCCGATAATGTGATGTGCTGATTAGGAAAAAGTTACATTCATTTTTATGTACAGTAGCCGTAACCTTAGAGATTTGCAAAGTACAAGCAGGACAAAATCGGTTTAGTGCTGTATAAATAAAGATTTGTGCTTGAGATAACACTTTTGTACAGAGTGCTACTTGAGATCCTTACCTGTGTATATCTCTGGTCCCCCTTTCACTTTAAGTCTACAGAGTGTGCTTTGGAAAGAGGATATATAAATACAGCTTATTATTATTACTTGCAGTTATTATTTTAATACCAATATCTTGAGATCACAAGTGAATTATTGCATTACCTTGATATAGCAAAAGTGGTATTCGTGCGATAACGGGTGAAGTTTATCATGAAAAAAAACAACTTTGTTTTCTTGAGATCAGATCATTGTGGAGAACTCAAAAATTGTGATCACGTATCTGTCGGGGGGGGGGATTAACAACTGAATCTAAACAAGGCACTCAGGATCTCTGATGAACATGATAAGTAAGAGGAAACAATGTGTTAATTTATCCCCTTATCACGGGAAAACGACTTATGTTTTCTCGCGATAATGATATAATTTTACCCGTTATGTTAACTCAAGATGACGGAATGATTAAGACATGATCTCGAGATGACAGCATTGAAAAAATATTCCAAGCACGGCCCTTCTCGGTTGCCGTAGTTGTTGTTGTCTGCATTCTTTCTCAATTTTTCAGTTTTTTATTGCAGATTCATATTGTGAACAATGTCCTCTTGCATATGCTGTATATATATATGTATGTATATAGCGTATCTATGTATATACAGTATGTGTGTGCAGTGAGCCCTGAATGGGTTAACTGTTAGTACTTGGAGTGTTTCAGGGGAACATCTAAATAAAGTATATCTACTCGTCTGTGTATCGTACATACGTTGACTTGCTCCACTGCAGGAATGTGCACTGACAATTCTGCTACTGTGGTTCACATGGTTCACAGCAGCTCCACGGGGCCTTCCAGTCAGATTAAAGCACTTTGTCTTTTTAATGGAAGACTTAAATTTGCCCGTTTTGTGCTCCTCTTCCATCCCTTTCGGCTCCTGCTTGATAGACACATCATTTGTAACGTATAAGCCGTACGCAAGCACGTAAGCTGCATTATACGTTTGTTTAGCACGTGTGTGCGCGCGCAACGCTCCCCAATGTCTTCAGCAACACAGCGAGATCAAAAGGGAAACCAATGCACAGTGTTCAAAAAATCAATTTGCATTTGAGGCCAAATGGGAAGAAACGTACACATGTGTCGCAATTTAAACAAAAGCTGAGCTAAGATCGGAAGCTGCGAGAGAAAACATGTTTCAGGAAGACAACATAATTAACGCCGTAAGACCGTAACGTCTGCTGCGGCTTTGTTCCGCCACAAAAATGGGAACAGTTGCCATGTCCTTATTGCCATGTGTGTGTGCGTCAGGATCAATTATTGATTGGTTGAGTCATTTACTTCATGTTAAGCAAGAAATAAGCAACAATAAATTGTACTGTGGATGCATTTTCAATATGAACAATAAATATGAGGGCCTGACTTGAAGCAGCAGCCCTGGTTTTCTCTATGTGTGCACATATGCCGGCGTGTCCATAGTCTGCGTGTACGTGTTATTAGTCGACTATATAGCGCTCCGTTCTTTGTTCCCCTCAGAGAGCCACTCTGCCCCTGTGGACGACACATTCCCGCTCACATTTATGATGAAGTGTCCACTTTACCTCACAACAATGCTGCTCGTCCAAGTCCCCCTCCTCTGTTTTGTATGATTGTATATGTGCAGCGTTACCCGGAGCTTCCACAAGGGAGGGGTTGGTTGTGAGAGACGTATCGTATGTAATCATTACACGCATAATTCAGCTGATGTATGTTCTTTTCTGATGTTATTTTATTGTACTGGTTTCTGCCATGAATCAAATTAAGGAGAATTGCTTTGTTGGCTTTAAGAGCTAATGTGTATACCTGCACTGTGTGAATTCACGTAACTGTCTAATTATATGCAAAACTCTGTATGCGTGTGTGTGTGTGAGAGAGAGAAAGAGAGACTTACCGCCTGCCTTCCTACTTAAGTTCCCAAGTTTGTAATGGCTCCCATCTCCCCCCGTGCATTTTTATTGGCTAATTGTGAAAAATGGTGAGTCCATAATTAACTCAAAGTTACCCCAACAATGTCAACAGTCACATCCTCACGCTAATTCTCAAGCGATATCTGTAGTTTAAAGCAAAACGACATTCAGAACATAGCGAACCTTTTTTGTTTTTTTCCTTTTTAATTCAGCCCAAACTATCAAACTACAAACTAGTTCTCTGGATTTTTTTTCTTTTTTTTTGCTTCTCTTCTATCCTTTCTCTCTTCTACAATCAGTTCATTCAATTTACCCAGCGACAGAGTGCAGGGTTGAAGCAGCCGAGCTGTCACAATGAATTTGTGTGCCTTAAACAAGATTAACTACTGCTATTTGTATCCCCATACCTCTGAAAGGGTAATCAACGCAGGCGGTTTGGCTCGCTAATTCTCACTATGGTGACTATTTACAAAAGCCCATCACATCAAGTAGCCTAGGTGCATCGTATGTGTATCTTGGGCATATATGCATGTGTATTCCTCTACTTTTCAAGTAACAAAGAGAAGTCCAGCCACTCTGGAGTACTAAGTCGAGTAAAGTACCAAAAACAAATAAATAAATGCAGAGGGTGGAAGTGAGAGACGTCAAGTTCAGTCAAATTTATTTGTATAGCCCAAACACACACAATGTCTCAAAGGGCGTTAGAGGCTCCCAGAACAACAACCGGCCCCGACCCGGCTCAAAGCGCTCCACGAATACGAAGAAAACGCCCCAAAAAAAGCTTTGCGAGACGGAATTCGAAGAGATATTCCTGCTCCTCGCACGGCCAGATGTGCTGTAGGAAGAGATTACAGTCTTCAAGTCTCAACGTGTCGACTGCAGGCTGGCGATATCATGGGGTGAAAGTGTAGGCGGTCCTGGTAATATTATTAATGTGATCCAAGGGAGTCAGAGTGCATTAAAATTTTGTAGCCTAGATTTTAACAGTTGTGGAGTGTCTGACGGGACCGTTATCAAATATTAATGAAATGCTCCAAGGAGACTTTTTCACCTTGTTATGGCCTAGGATTAGCACTTCAGTTTTATTAACATTCAGAGGCTGGGAGTTAGTTGTCATCCAACCTTGGTCACAGGACTCCAGGTTGGAGACCCCGAGCAATTGTTAGTGTGTATGGAGAAGGACAGAAAATATTTGTATTATACGCACAAGAATGGAAATTTATGCCAAAAGTGTGACTTAGCTTTAAAGTAGTATAGGGGCGAGTATAGAACCCTGTGGAACACCAAGCCTTAGAGAAGTAGCAGGAGAGAGCCAGATTACTGAGGCTGAGTGGCTCAGGGTGATCACCTTGTGATTGCAGGGATGCCGGTTCGGTCCTCCGCTCCTTTATGTCAAAGATCTCTGAGCGAGACCCTAACCCCAAAATTGCTCCCGACAAGCAAGCGGGCCTTGCACGGTTACCTCGGCTGTCAGTGTGTGAATGTGTGTATGAATGGGTCAATGTGAGGCAAACATTGTGAAATGCTTTGGAAAAAGCGCTTTAGAAATGCAGTCCATTTACCATTCCTGATTCAGAGGTCATTTTCAAGGCAATCAAGTACGATTGAACGCTGCACTTCAAGGAGGATTAGAATCAAGGCAGCGCAGGAGTCGTCCGAGAGAAGTAGATCCTTTGCTACTTTTCAATGCTATTTAAGTTTTGTGGAAAGCCCTAAAAGCAGACTAAAAAGACTCAAATAGATTGTTAGAGGATAAATTATCAGCTGATCAGCTGCCAGACGTTCAGGCATCTTACACAAAACAGGCTCCGATCAAGAGTGGGCTGTTTTGAACGGAGGTTTTACATGCAGCCGGCACGACCTCCACGGACAGAATCTCATTCATAATACTAAGATAATGAGCACCAATATTAGGATCATCTCTCAACTCATACTCAAAAATATCCCGACCAGATGTTGTTGATTTCTGCAAATGATCATTATTGTTTTTTAAATGGTTTGAAATGTGAATATCTATGAGCATCAATTTAATGGTTCAGCATGAAGATGAGCAGGTCACAGCTCTCATCAGGAGCATTTACTGAGATTTATTCCACTCAGCAGCTCCTTGATGTATTTTACGTAGCACTGGGAAGTAACAGTCTAATTAAAGCTGATGGTTTTCTCTGTAAAAATAAAGTTAAGGCCTTTTCAGCGTCTGTGGTGCCTTCCAGTTACCATTAAATCTGAAGGTTTGAGTCTTGATATAATATCAGTCGTCATAAACAACTAAATTCTTACACATCCGGTACAACACAGAGACACGGAGCAACATGTGTATCCCGGATGAGTCTAATATTCACGAAAATTAGAGTCTTTTTTGGAGCAGTCACTCCTGTGTGCATCGTTTTGATGATTTTCAGGAAGCAGGGCTGCCTACGGTTTAACGCCGGAGATTGGTGAGATTGGAAAACAAATTAAAAATCCGAAAGCAGCGTAAAGTTGCAAAAGGCTACGGGGTTGCATGTTGATTCTCAGTGGGATTGGCAGTGACACTAACACTTACAAATGACGGGGAGTAATTTGATTCAAAGATATGATTAGATATGTCCGACCCCACCCCGTTTTAACTTGGTCGTACTGAGCTTTGTGATGGTTTCAGTTGGCACAAGAGACGCTAAAAGCAAATAAACCGCAGGACGAGGCGAAAAATAGATTAGAGTCAATTATTGCCAGTTGGCGGATAAATGATGTGATATGATTTCTGCAGTGAGCGAGACTTCAAAATAAAATACGCTCCAAATATTAACACGCAAATGAATGAATAATGAAGACATTAATATGGGAAGTAAAACAATAAATCCAGTATTTTCTAATCTTGAAATTAATCATTTAAGATCACTAATTTCAGTTGTGATCCATCCCACATTTGTCTCATCTTTATATGTCACGTTTGTATGCCTCATTAACTGTAAATTCACGTCTAAGTGGTTTAGGTATTCCAATGACCATAAACTAAATAATTTAAATTGTGGAAAATGGAGTGGGTGAAGAGCTCTGTGTTGTTAAGTCCTGCGATTAACGGCAATGGTGTTACAGTACGAGTCAAGGGAGACATACGGTTTTGAGTGGACGCCTTTGCCGCTGTATTGTTCTCCAAAAACCAGCCGCACTATGAACTAAAAGCCCATTAAAGTACGACTTTTTTTTTTGTATATGAAGTGGCTCTTCAGCAAAATCTCCTGTATGTTGTGGCTGTTCAGTACACCCCACCCCCCTCTCTCTCTTTCTCTTACTCTCAGAATGTAGTTCCATTCACACCAACACCAGCAGCAGAAGCACATATACTCTTGGCAACATATATGGTCACAAAAAATGCAGAACTGCACCAAATATTCAACCACACACACACACACACAAATCAGCAACTTGCACCATTACACCCACCTGCACCACAGGGATGATCCTTACAGGGGAAATAACACGCTGAGAAGGAGAGCAAGGGGCTGAGGTGGAGTGAAAACAGGAAAATACACAGATACAGAAGAGGAAGTGCACATTATCAGAGCACACGTCCTCGTGTGAACTTTCACCTGTAGATACTCTAACATGGCGTTTTCTTTTCAACAGTCCTTGGCCATTCTTTTCATTTTCTTTTCTTTCTTGCTGTATTCTACACATCCTTCTTTCTCCTCGTCACTATAGCCTGGTTTAACGTTTCTTTATACTGGGGATGTTTAATTGTGATTAACTCGTCATTTCTTATATGTTCGAAAGTTACCTCTTGATTATTTTGATTTTTTTTTAAAGCTAAAACATGTGCGAACATGTTATATTCACTCATACACAACAAGTGCTGAGCAAAACAACACAACAAGATGACATCACTTAACGATAATTCAGGATAAATAGCAACAACTGAAGACAACAAGCAGGTTTTGCTTGCCATTAACTACGCGTGTGTGAAAGGGCCACTTTATTATTGTTAACTAATTAATAACTGTCATTTATAAACAAAAATCATCATTAAACAAACAAAACACACACGCTGTCCTAATATTAACATCATTACTAGAACTAGAATAAGTATCTCACTAGAACAAGACAGAATTTGAATTTTCTTGTCCTGACATGTTTTTAATTTAGAGCTATTTCTGCCCTGGTCCTTTGAAAATGTTCTCCTCTTTTTTCTTCTTTTTTTTTCTTTTTGCACTCCTTTTTCTCCTCCTCTCACTGATTTATGCTTTTCTGCATTTTTTGCTTACTTCTCACTTGCAGTGTCTTTATCAGTTCAACCCTGTGATACTCGGTGATCAAGCTACTTTCCCAGATTTGTCCACACACACACACACACACACACCCCTCTACGCCTACAGAAACGCAGCAGTAGTGCATCATTGGCAGCAGATCATTTACCCTGGGAATACCTGCCTGCTTGTAGATGTTTACAGCAGCAATACAAACACTTCCAGGAATAATAGAGATCCAGTGCTTTATTTTAGAAGGTAGTGAAACAAACGTTTATTTAGCAATACAAAGTGTCACAGACATTTACTTGAAGTTATATTTTGCCCGGCAGCGGCTGCTTCCTTTTGGCAGCATCTCAGCTGAGCTTGGAGGAGGACTACGGTCTGTTTCTTACCGAGAAGAAATAGAGCACAGAAGTTTGTTCTGGCAGTGTGCTGGGCTCTAATCGTAGAGTTACAATGTGTAGATTTGATACCCCTTGCGTAGTTGCCAAATATGGACGATGTGGTCCAAACTAGGGCCAGCTAGTTGCAGCCTTGGTCTAAATACACCGGACGCCCGTTTACGGCTGCAGTTCATCATCCATCTCCTCCCTTATGACTCTTTTTATTCTCAGTCAACGGGATGTTGGATATGTAACAGCGCATAAAACAGAGCGCAGCAACACAGGAATGGAGAAAAACAACTGACACTTTTCCTCTTCCTCTTTAGAACGATCACAGCGACGAGCCGCTCACGATCACAGCTTTGATAAAGTGAGCCGTACGTCAGAAAGAAGCAAGAAGCCACGAGGAAGGTGAGACTCCCCTAAGCTTTATACTCCCCCAAAGAAAGAAAGAAAGAAAGAAAGAAATCCAGCAATTGACATCCAGCAGGGTTTTTGGAGACTCTCAGCTGATTACTTGCAGTAAGACAGGGAAGGGGGGAAGAATGATCCAATTAGGAAGACTGGAGTAGCTCCCTCTTAAAAAGCTGCCTAAGTCAGTCGACTTCAAGCAGTCAAATCTGTTTAATGCTGCGGTTTGTCGCTCGTCAAGTCTGCGGCGGAAAATGAGGCTGCTGATTTTGCGGGCGCTAAAAATATCTTTCGTAACAGGTGTGAGCTCAGCTAATTATACAGAATGCAAAACAGCTGCCACCCATAATGCAAGGTGAAGCACAACCTCGTGGATATATTCAAAGATAGAGCAGATGACACTTCAACTTGGAGCGAGGACCAGAGACTTTATATTACGTTATGCAGGATCGAAGAAACACGTGAATTCAGTTTTCAATTAGATGCATGTCAGTGATTCACAAACCGACATGCTCCTGAACCATTCACAGGGTTAACACCACAACAGCTTCTGCGCCCAAAGACTGGGAGGGAGGAGCAAAAGTGAGTGATACAAGTGATCAGGAAAATCAATACATACCCAATAAAACGAACGGTGAGGATGGTTGGGGTGAACACGTGGAGTAGCGAGATATTGCCGATTAGCTTCAGTACGTATGTTGCTGTTTTTACTGTTTTTAAAATAAGTTCCCAACTTTGCGGGTTAAGTCATGTCAAGTTTGAAATACTTTAACGAGTTCTCAAAGACAAAAACGCAGCAAAAGCGCAACAATATTATGATAAAAAGATTGACGAGTCCACTCGCAGATATGGAGCCACGTAAACATGCAGTATTAGCTTGAAGTAACTCGCAAGCTTGTGAGGAAAAAAACTGAGTTTAAATAGTTGTAAGTTTGCAAGGAAGAAAATAAAGGAAAAAATACTGGCATTTACACGCACACACACACACCACTGAAAGCATGTACACAATACTAAAAGCACACACACACAGATCGCGATTCACACAAGTATAACCTATCACACACATATGATCACGCAAACACTCAGGTACAAGGTTACTTTTAGTAGAGTCTGAGCGTTTTTCTTGCAAATTTTTATCTTTATAATCTCTGAATCTGTAATTAAGAAATAAAAAGCTGATAGTGTCCCTAGTACGCTGTCGTACAAAAATGTTTACCCAGAGTTTTCAGTAAATGTCAAGTTTTCGTTCTGCATTCGAGGCCATGACTGTCAAACTTGATCTCTTTTTTAGGTGTTTTCTTATTGAGTGGTACTACTCGTAATGCATATTTAACATTTTTAATATTATCATAATATTACTATGATAATGGAGTCATCCACGGAGTCTCGTTTGTAATCGTATTTGAATTTAACCTTGTATTTTTGAGACTGATTTAATGGACAAGTCTGCGCGCGGTTTGTTTTTATTTGATTTCTTCTTATTTTATTCTAAGCGCCACGGTGACGCCGCACGTATGAAACGATGCACGCGGTAATACGTGGTAAAACGCCCCCTTTATTGATTCAAATAGAGACACAGCATTTCATCGTTGAATTTGTTGTTTCTCTGTTTTATTGTGGAGATGTAACTGTAATGTCGTTGCCGAGCGATGCATCCATAATCTGTCTGTTTTGATAAATCGGCAAAACTGTGACTCAATCTACCATCTTATCCGCCACAAATGAGTTCATTGGTGACACAAATGATCGACTGAAACCGGAGTCTCCTAAATTCTAGGAGCTTGACTTCTTTGCGTCTGCGGCCCCCGAAGCCCTCATTTGGTTTGTGATTCCCCGCTCTGATTAAAGCGGTTCAGGAGTGGCCACCACAAATTAACATGCACTTCTTCATTTATTCGTCCTTTCATCAGAAAGGCCTTTGAGAGAGTTACAGGGGGCGAATAAAAAAGACAAGTGAGAAGAAAGCAGAGTAGAGAAGTGCAAGAAGTGATTGGAGGAGAGGGGAGATCTACCCGGGGCCTTCAGGGAACTGTAGCGAGGGGGCCGGGGATGGAGGAGGTGTGAAAAAAAAAGGGATGCTGGCATGAGGAACAGGGAGAGATGAGGATGATGAAGGCCTTAGGGGGAAGAAGAATCCAGGCACAACAGAGCCCTGGTGGGGGGAGGGGCTCTTTTGTTTGAAGCAAACTTCATATCCACTTGATCATCGTCTGAATGTTGATCAGAACTTGGGAGATGTCTGTCATTGCCTCCTCCCCTCTCTCTTTGTTTTGCCCCGCTCCCCTTTTCTCCTTGTCATTTCCTCTCCCTCGGATTGCTCTTTTGTTTCTTCTCTGGCACAGTGGGACCGCAGCGAGACAGAAGCGAGACAAGAATGGGACAGTCAGAGGACATCCTAAAAAGCAAAGGCTTGAAGCCGAAGTTGGGATTAAAATAATGATGAGGAGTCTGGTTTGTGTCTTTCACTTGTGCGATACTGCAGAGGATATTTGGGTTATGAACTGGACTGTGTGTCCATGAATTACACGGCTTAAGACTTCATGTAAAGAAGGGCTCACCCACTCATTTATTGGCATTATAAATGTGATGAAAATTGATATAAATAATGGTGTAAATTTTTGATTAAAGCGGCAGTTAATAGTTTTACACCTTTTCCTCACATATCATGAACAATACTGAACTTGGGAATTTTTTATTTTATTTTATTTTATTTTATTTTATTTTGTTTTGTTTTGTCTTATCACATTAATGAAGTATGTGTATGAATGTAGTATGAGATATAGATAGCGATAGATAGAGTATATATAGAGTCCCTGTTAATGCGGTAAGACAGATGCTGGTCTCTGGACTCCATGTTTTGATCCAAGGACGTCCTCCTCTTGTAGGTGAAGCTGAGATGGTGACGACCAAAGCCTCTATTCTGGTTCCTTTATTCCTGCTCTTCATCACTAGCTCCCCATCTCTCCTAAAAACTTGGCTGTCCCCTGGCTGAACCATTTCTGTTTAACATGAGTGCACATGGTTGCCTGCGTGTGTGTGTATGTGTGTGTGTGTGTACATGCTAACCCATCAAGCGATTCTTGCGTGTAGCCGAGTGCTGCTTTAGCTCAGCGGTCGTACCAAGTTTCCTAACTTGAAACATAATTCATCCCTCGTGTTCCAATACTGAATCTGCTGGAAGGTAAAGTAAGCAGGCTCCACATCTCTGTACTCCGTGCCATGATGAAGAAAAGTAACTGTAACTACATCACGTCAAGCCCCTTTATCTCTGAATGTTCCCCTGTTACAGGTCAAAGCTCTTGTTTATTCCTTTCCATTACTTTATTGATATCAACCATGTGGTATCATCTCTATTCTTAGTAACAAAGTTGAATTTGTACATGTCAAATATTTGAATTCTGACTGTTGTACTAGTGCTGTTAAAAAATGTCTGTCTTTCACACACATGCACGCACATACAGACTCACACAAACGCTCACACACTGTTGACCTGATATAGAGTTGTAACCAGTGATATAAAAGGACAGACAAGACGATGTTCTAACAAAGTCTCCCAGGTGAACGGGCACACGTCTGCGTTTGTGATCAAAGAATACCTGTAAGGCCATCACGGATGATTGACAGTATGTATCCCCCACTTCTTACACAGGTTTGCGCTCTTATCACTGTTAGATCCCACACAGTAGAACGGAGCGGGCGAGAGAGAGAGAGAGCGTATTTGTCTGAATAGAACAAACAAAACAATGACTTCTGATGCAACACACACACACACACACACACACACACACGCAAAGAGAGAGAGATACCCTCTGCTGTACCCTGCTACCCTCGAGAATAATAATAGGATGCAAGGTCACGTCCTGTCAATATGCTTTATGTGTTGTTCAATTTTATTGGATATAATTTACCAGGTTATTAGTAACATTAAATATTAATGACCTCCTGGCTGGCCCAGGGGCTTCCACGTTATTATTTGAAGCAAAATTACTTTTCCGTTGCAATCATGTATCTTCTTTATAGATTCTGTCTATTTCAATAATTCAGTTACTTTGACTGCTATGTGGCTAATAAACACTTTTTAATTTTTTTTTTTTTGCACCTAAGAACAACATACCATGTGATGTATGTGTTTGTAGTCCCACGTCAAAAACACAATGTGGCTCATGTATCAGACACTAACTAGTCCACGAGTCCACAAAGTGGCAGATGAAGCACACAATGAAATGTGTTCGGAATAATTTCTAGTCTATAAACTAATTTTGAATGGCAGAGTTTTCTGACTTTCTTCTTTCTTTTTTGTTTCCATGTGCCATAGGTGTGAGTTGAGTTACACACACACACACACACACAGGCAGCAGAGAACACAGCACCCCCAGTTTACTCAGATGCACAATTGATAAACTTGTCCATAACAAACACAAAGGTTTTGTGTTTCTTGAAATGTTCCATTCACAAGTTTTTTTTTCCTTTTTTTTAGAATTAATCCAAACTATGAGTACAAATTTACGCACGAAACATCTCAATTGATTAATCTTTTGCTCCACACACATGGTGATGCCTGTTGAGCTGCTGGTCATGTGACCTGCAGGTGATTTGTTGTGACAATCCTCACTCATCCGTTGACTTTTGTCTTTGTTACAGATGAATTTATAATCAGGTTTGCACAAAAACAACACAAAAGCAGATGTAATTTTGGACATTTAACCCAATCGATAGAACACACATCAGTTCACGTGGTAGCACCTGTAGCTAGTTGAGGCGACATGGATATGGGTATCTATAAAAGTCTTTATTAACCCCTTAAACATTATATAATCAATTGTTGAAGCCATGGTATTAAAATCAAGATTGTTTTTCTTAATATCCACTTTCAAAACTCTTCAACTTTAAGCAGAATCATTAAACCTCCGCCTGGTGCTTAATGACATCATTCTATCATCACACATCACTCAGAAACAGTTTTGGGGTTTTTGGGTTTTTTTTGCAATCCGCTCAGTCCCCTAGTGTTGTACAACATGGCGACAATGATGGATGCTGGTGCTTTCAGGGTTTCACTTCCTGTTTTACTCAGATAGTATCTCCTGTGTTTGTTTTCCCTGGAAACGGCAGCACATTAGCCTCCATGACTCTCTCTCACTCTCACCTGTGTTTGATCAGGTTCACCTCAGGTGCTCCTGGTCGTTTGTGGGATTGCTTGTGAAATTCTGTAATTTCGTTGTTGGATTAAAAGACTGTTTCCAAACTAAGCAACGTGAATAGTACTTTTAAGCACACAAATAAAGTGGTTTTAGTGATATTTCGCATACTACAGACAGTCGGGCTTCTCTACTGGCTTACTGGTAGAAGCGACTACAACATCATGCGGTAGCGCGGGTTTGATTCCAGTCTGTTCTCTTTGCTGCATATCTCTTAACTGTAAATGCCAAAAAAAAAGTAAAAAGTCATCAAGTAACAGTCATTAGTGGCATGTCTACATTTACAGTGTATAATTCCAATAATTTATAATCTTGTCATCTTAATCAGGTTGTGGTATAAAAATCTGAACTATGTTGAGTTCGCACTTTTCAATCTCTGCTCTGACTTTCACAATCTAACATTTTGTCTTTTGTGTGTTTGTCACCCTGAGTCTCCTATCTGAGTGTGTGAGTAAAAGTTAGTTTCTTGGTCAAACAAAATGCTGTAACATAATTTCATGGACCATAAAATTAGGAGGAATAATCGCACTCACTCGTGGAAAATCCATTCTGAAATTTGATGAAAATAGAGCAGAGCTACTGAAATGCAATATTTATGTTTTCTTGAAAGGATGTACTGGAATGCACAATGTTGTAAAACACCTGATTATACCTGCATGCAAATGGCCAGAAACGGATGTGTGTACACAAACACACACACATATTCCTAAAAATCTGCATTTACACACGCACATGGATATGCTTTTGTCAAATTATCCACGTTTTATAGCTTTTAAAACTCATACAAATACCACAGCGACATGCAGCACATTACCAAAATCGATCAGAGGTTATTGTCTTGTAAAAAATATGATGCAAAAATAAAAATAGTCAGAAAATATGCTTAAAAAGACAAAGAATGATCTCTGATAGTCCTAAAAATGGATAGTGAAAGAAAATAGAGGTCTGAGCTGAAGTTTTTAAGATGTGGGCTTCTTAATAACAGGACGAGACTGCTGCACAGGCACAAACTGATGGATCAGGTGCCTCCTCAGCAGGTTACCCAGCTACGGGCATCGACCAAACCCCCCCCACCAACCCAGACTTCCTTCCCGGTCACAGGACGGAGGGGGTTTTCAGCCAAATGATACGGGAGGTTTGCTTGTCACAGCATTAAATGGAACATTTTGCATTTTTCCACTTTCCCAGCGTTGTTTGAGAGACTGAGGGCATCTGGCACAGTTTGGTGACAGACATAACATCATTGAACACAAAACTGTTTGTGAGCTCTTCATGTCATTCCAGCAATGAAGTACAGTCTGCCGCCGTCACGTTACTTTAGTAGTTACTCTGCACATTGTCGCAGGATAAGTACAACAATAGGCTGCGTGTCTGTGGTCATGGTGAGTTTTGGACGTTTTGGGCTTGTGGTCGTCGTGGGTTGGAGTCATGTGATTGCCTGCAGTAAAGCCGAGTATCTCTGACTGACAGAGTTTGAATTATTAATGGGATATTTGGATATTTCAGGCCTGACCAGGAGTACTTATTTGCTGTTTTTTTTCAGCTTTAAAAACAAATCATGAAGCAATGGGGCAAAAGTCAGAATCCACCCTGGACATGTTGACTGTCCATCACAGGGCTGAATAATAAACTATTCACAGAAAAATATAAAGCCAGACAAGACACAAACCAAGCACAAAGGGAGGGGGTGGGGCACATACCAGGTCACCAAGTCAGTGAGGGGGCTGGGTCATTCAAGGCTTGAAAAGTGGGCAATAAAATTTAATAATCTATACAAAATATAACCGCAAGCCAGTTTAAGGAGGCAAGAACAGGAGTGATAAGTTCAGGCCGGTAATGAGTCAAGCAGCAGTGTTTTGTACCAACAGGCAGATAGCGAATGCTAAATTATATATATATATATATATTGATTTATCTGATGACTAAGAGATTCTCCATAACAGACAATGTAAATATGAATCTGCATAATGGTTTGATTTGGTTTTCCAAAGTTAGGCACAAGGATGACTGTTTAGTGATCTGTGTTAAACTGAATTTGAAAAAAATAATAGTTAGAGATAATGCAGTATGAGTAACGGAGAAATAGATTTAGCGCGCGTAAAATATTAATAGAACAGCGTGGATGGAATGAGAGCACATTATTAGACAATTCATAGCGAAGAGATATGGGCTCAATTCTTGCTAAAAAGAGAAAAAGTTCAAATGTAAATGATGAAAATCCGCTTCTGCTCCTTCTTCGGTGGATCTTTCATGATTTTAATGCTGATCGTAAAATGGAGTTTATTATCATCATCATCATCTGCCCTTCAGTTGGTGAGAAACTGTTACTTTAGTGCTGAGTCGCAGATTTGTCGAAATAG
>OMNV01009765.1:0-10082 GCA_900303265.1 Brotula barbata | reverse complement strand
AAACAAGAACACGGACTAAAACCAAAACAAGAACACGGACTGAACCCAAAACAAGAACACGGACTAAACCCAAAATAAGAACACGGACTAAACCCAAAATAAGAACACGGACTAAACCCAAAACAAGAACACGGACTAAACCCAAAACAAGAACACGGACTAAACCCAAAATAAGAACACGGACTAAACCCAAAATAAGAACACGGACTAAACCCAAAACAAGAACACGGACTAAACCCAAAACAAGAACACGGACTAAACCCAAAACAAGAACACGGACTAAACCCAAAACAAGAACACGGACTAAACCCAAAACAAGAACACGGACTAAACCCAAAACAAGTAGCAACAGGCAAAAATTGGCTTGAAATAAAATTTTATACTAATTTAAAGCGTACATTGACCATAAACTACATCTCCTACAACGCATTTCAATTTCGTGATCCGCCATTAGATCGCAGTGTTTCCACTTCAGCGTTTAACAGGCTGTTTTCCAACAAGCGGAGATTAGAAATGTTAAAATTAATCCCAAAATGTCCAAGCAGAGAAAAGTTGATGCAGAAGGAAGGAAATTTAATGAAAGATGGGATGGGTATGTTTGTGCTTTAAGGAGAATAACCGGTGTGTCTTTTGTGTTATGAGGCAGTGTCGGTGGTGAAGGAGTACAATTTACGTAGGCATTTTGACACCAAACACGGAGAGAAGTATGCTAAATTGAGCCTCCAAGAAAAAAAAACAAAACGCCCAAGAATTATAAGGCAGATTGCAATCGCAGCAGGAAATGTTCACAAAAGCTACAGCCAAACATGATGCAGCAGTGAAAGTTAGCTTTATTGTAGCTGAAGAATTGCCCGAGCTTCGAGGTGTTTTTAGAGGGTGAAGTTTTGAAGCGGTGCATGCTTACAGTGTGTGAGCAGGTGTGTCCCGACCAGTTACAGACTTTTAAAAATGTCACTTTGTCAAGAAACACCATTTCAGACCGAGTTAAAGAACTCGCAGGAAATGTGAAAAAACAGCCGGCCGAAGAGACACGCGGTTATAAGGGCTTTTTCCTTAGCTGTTGATGAAAGCACAGACAACACGGACACAGCGCAGCTGTCTGTTTTTATCCGAGGCGTGAAGGCGAACTTCTCTGTTACTGAGGAGCTCTGGGATGTAGCTGCCATGCATGGGACAACAAAGGGGAGGGACCTTTTTGAGGCGGTGGAGAAATCCGTAAATGAAAATAAATTACTCTGGGAAAAGTTGGTGGGGCTAATAACTGGTGGCACACCTGCAAGGTGTGGAGAAAAAACAGGCTTGGTTGGATTAATCAAGGAGAAAATGCAAAAAAATGATGTTTTTGTTGAAGAAAAAAATATTTTGAATTTAAATTTTATTTTATTTGACTAGTTTTGTTGAGATTAAAAAAAATGTTGCATTCTGTTTAGTTCATGTTCTTGTTAAAACATGTCCAGTTATAGACTAAATATTAATTCTGTTTGGCCCACAACTTAGACTGTGTTTTAAATTTTGGCCCCCTGTGTGATTGAGTTTTACACCCCTGATTTTAAGTAATCATTAACTTAATAAACTTTCCTGCCCCGAGGAAAGTTTACTTTAATAATCTGTTAGTTAGTTGCAACACTGGAGGAGCTCACAACATGGTCCTCTGTCTTCAGACATCACCGTGAACACCAGAGATAGAGGGCATCTCATTTATACCAAAAGTAGTACGTCGTCAACATTTCAAATGTACAGCGCTGTGAGGGGCCCCACTTTTCTTAAACAGTCTCTTCTTTCATCTTTTAGTCCACCGTTTCACAGGGAAACCTGCTGGCTAACTGGTTTGGTGTGTGACACGAAAGATCAACCAGAAATAAGTCTGATTGCAACCAGCTCTACAAAGACATATTGCCTCGTACTGGAGTCAAGACATACTTCAGTTCTTCACCGGCTCATGTGTACCGGGACAACAACATAGTCAAGCTCTTTTGCCAGTAAACCTATTGACTGTGTAGAGAACTCTGACTTCAGACTCTGAGTCTCCTTGTCGTCTCTGCTGAAGAGCCTAACATTTCAGAATGAAAGGTGAAACCCAGGCTGGGTTTGGACTAAAGTTTGGCCTGCTTCAAGATCCAATAGTAGTACTACATTTGAGGGATTGCTTTGAGATCCACCCATATGTCTGCAAACCCAAATAACCTGTGAAGAATTGAACGATAGTGTGTGTGTGTGTGTGTGTGTGTGTGTGTGTGTGTTTTTGTGGAGGGGCATGTGTGTGTGTAATGACCTGCTCTGTGATCCAGAACTACTGCTGGGGGTCTCCTCACTCTGTGTCCTCCTCAGGTTGGGTCTGTCTGTCTGTAATATCTCTGTAAAACCACATAAAATGTAACAGTCACAATTCAATCACAAAACAATAACAAGCAAGACAGAGATAAACAACAAACATCACAAAAACAGGGGGTTGTGGGGGGGGCTCCATGAGACTGCAGGCTAGAAAAATCTGTCAGCAAAAAAAGCTTGGATTGTTAATTTGTGTTTTTGCCATAACAAATGTCTTTCCTGTATCTGGATCTTTGGATTTTGTCTATAAAAGGTCCCATGATGCAGTTGAAAAATCACCATGTTTGGAGAAATTTTTGAAATTGCAGGACACTTGTCAGAGACCTTGCAGTTGTGTGTTAGCTAATGACCTGCATTTATCTGCTAGGCTATATTTAGGTAACAAATTAGATTTTTGTCCAAAAAATAAAAAAGAAGAAGCTACAGGTCTAGCTCGGGCCAGGCTGAGAATTTAACATCAAGTTCAATCAGCTGGTCCGGTAAAAGAAGTGTTTTGTACAGACGTTTCCAAATAGAAGAGGAGCTATTATCGATAGATTGGTGTGTGTTGTGAAGCTGTGAAGAAGAATGCCCAAATTAGCTTAGCATCGTGTCAGGACCCACCTTTGGATAACCAAATAATCGATTAATTCCATTTTCATGGAGGTTTTTTTTCTTCCTATTCCAGTAGTCAAGTAAAAGTACAGTGTCACATGCTACACAAGCAGCAGAGCCTCGAACAGTATGTTTACTCATATAGCTTCCACCCTATCAAAGGTAACGCAAACAGTCTCTCTCTAACACACACACACAGATGCCCATTTTGCGGCTATGAAAGGGCTTCTTGTGCGCAGCGCCGATGGACTTTCAGAAAAATAAATAGTGGTCTTGAGGAGAAACCATTGTGTCATAGAGTTCATCACCCCCTCCCTCGCAATGACTCGTGAGTAATTGCTTCTCACACACGCGCCTGTGTTCAAGAAACTGTAATATTTAGTGATGAGCAAGTCCATGAAACCTGGTCAGTGATCAATGTGACGCATAAGAGTGACCACATTTAATTTAAAGTTCTACGATTCAAATTCTACCTCAGTCTTAGCTCTTCGTCGACTTTCCACAAAATCCACCTCAAGCGAGTTGAGTTGAGTTGTGTGTGTCTGTGTGTGTGTGCGTGTGTCAGAAAGGTTCCTGAGGGAAATTACTAAAACCCCTAAACTAACAGAGGTGCGTTCAGATAGAGAACACAGTGTCTAATGCCATGGACAGGAAACACACAACCACCTTTATACATTCAGTATACACACACTCACACACAGCCTGTTACAGAATGTTAAACACATGCACAAACAAACACACACGCAGCAAGCCTGTGCACTTGTGAGGCCATAAACCACACACACACACACACACACACACACACATGCAGCAGCTTCTACCTATAACCCTGCTTTCAGAGCACACACTTTAGCCCTCTGTTCACTCACCTCTACTAGGCCCAGAACATCACACACACACACACACACAGCCACACATAATCTCCATCATCCCTGCCACAGGAAGGAACTCCCCCTTCTTTGGCTACACTTTTTCCTTACAAAGCCCCACGTGTAAATCTCTATAAAATTCTCTCAGGTACAGACACGGCCAAACGTATGGTACCCATTTTAACCAAAAACGTCTCCTCTGAGCTACATTGCAAATGATGACAGTATTTGTTTTCCACCATCCTTGATTTCATTTTCAATATAACAGAAACTTGTCTACCGATTGATTATTTAACATATAGGGCCCTATTGGGACGACCGATGGTGCACGGCCTGGCTTGCTAGAGCGCCTGGGGCTTTGGGGCGTGTCCAACTCCTTTTCACTATTTAGACACTACATAACCTCAGTGCCAAATGAGGCACAGGGCACAAACAAGAAGAAGAAGAAGAAGGATACTTAATTGATCCCCTTAAGGAAATTATTTCTGTGTATTTAACCCATCCTGACTATGAGGAGCAGCGGGCAGCACACACATGTAAACAGACACACACACACTAGCACTCAGGGACTAACTCCAGATCTTCAACCCTGTTCCTTGGTCAAGGGCAATGGCAGAGGTGATTAGCCTAACACATGTTTTTGTGGGTGGTGAAAACAGCAGCACCCAAAGGAAACCCACACAGACACGGGAAGAACATGTGAACTACACAAGGAAAGGAGTGGATGTTGGATTTAGGCTAACTAGTCACGGGTGTGCTTTGGGGCTAACGTAAGTTGAACCGATCGGAGCGTCACCTCCCATTCCCTCTACTGGCCAGGTGCACTTGTCCGTGGTTCACTGTCATTTAGAGGGCGGAGACAAAACTTGGCGTAACAGGGCGGACGGTTTTGAAACAGATTTGCTTTTGTATGACATGAAAACGCAGAAGTAAATCATCTACGCAATAAAAGACTTGCACTTAGACGGGATTAATTTAGGTCTAAAGCGCAAAAGCGTCCTGCTGCCCCATGACAGCAACGAGCCAACAATTAGCCCCGCCACAGTGAACCTCAAGTTACCCCCTGGGCACTTACAGTTGCCCTCTGCTCCTATAGGTTCAATGCTGTAGACAAATTTAACTTCTGTATGTAAAAATACAGAACACGACCAAATAAAGGCGAAAGCCCCGATTCTCTCTCCGGCATTTTCAGAACTATCTTGCTTCGTGTAGATGTAGCCAAAGTCCTGCAGTAATCCGGGCCCCTTTCATACACCTGCTTGCAAAGAAAACCAAAGAGTGGGGATTCAAAAATTTGCCTGTCACAGAAGTTCATAAATTTTGTTCAAGTGGGGAGTTGCAGAATGTCTTCACTTTGGAGGACTCTAATCTTGCTGTGCTCGCGGAGCCATGTGGTGGCGGAGTATGAACACATACACAAATATACGAAACACACACCTCCTCTTAACCTCTCCACATATGCACATTGACAAAGAGACACATTTATACAGGCTTGGCCCTGCCTGCTGCTCCTGTGTTCATTCACCAGAATACACTGCCAGCTCTGTGTGGTGCTCTGTAAAAAGCCTTGTGTGTGTGTGTGTGTGTGTGTGTGTGTGTGTGTGTGAGAATATCTTACACAGACTGCTGGAAATGCAGGAACTCAGAGCTTCTGGGTAAAGCTTTAAGTGACTTGGTACTTGTGAGAATAGTTTTTACTTCCAACCCATAAGGAAAGTAAAATGTTAGTGTACTGACTGTTCAGTGGGGTTTTTTGAGGGGAGGCGGGTGGGTCCCTTGAAGGGGGATGATTATAATGGTGGGGGAAAAGTAAAACCTTCACGAGTAAATACACCTGAACTCAAAGTTCAGGTAGCACTCACACACACATTTAATGTATTCTAGGAGGCTGTGAGGATCAGGGTGCTGCTGCCTGTGTTAGCCTGGATCCAGTCTTCCAGTCTTTTTCACGTCATGTGACGTGCACTCAATATGCTGTTGCTGTGCTTGGAGCCTTTGCTTTACATCGTCAGTCTTTTTTTATGCCATTACTGTACGTGTCATTTCTTTTACAGATTTCAATCTCTCACGTGGCTGACCCCAGGCTTTGGGCTCACTCCTCTGTATACACGGTGTGAGCAGAATGCGCTATGATGTGGGCCAGGGTTGCTTTATTAGTGACGTGTGATTGTGAAAGCTGCTTCTAATTTGTTAATCGAGATTTCTCTTGTGCTGCGGTGAGACTGGGGCCCTTCACTTGCAGGAGGCAGGCAGACAGACAGACTGGGGCTCCGTCCACACTAAGCCAGGCACATTTAAGAACACTGTTTTAGTGTCGTAATGTTTTCCTGAACACTTGTGTTTTCAATTCATTTTAGAACAGTTGATCATTCACACCAAAACATCAAAAACTACTGTTAAGTGTAAGGTTTGTAGAATAGTTGTCCTCGGTCTCCCTTACTCAATCGCAATTGTGACTATAAAAACCGCCTCATCTGCTAGAATACCACTTGCATATTAGAGAAAACTAGATACTTTCTGGGTGGTCAAATTACATCAAAACAAAGATATGTCTGTAAACATAACATAGCAACTTCACTTTAACGTAAGCGGATCAACGCTACCAAGAAGGACTTAATGTCGTTCTCCTTGTGGGAGCAGTGCAGGGAGCTCTGTGAGATGTAGAGACGTCCCATTTGCCTCTTATTTAGTCCGATCATAACAGCGTTTGCCCTTGATGACAAGCTTTTCTGTTTTCAGGGGATTGGCTGAACTACCACACAGTGCAGTCAAATATGTTGTTGTATATGTTGCATTCAGCAGATTCCACCAAGTCACGTGGTCTAGTTAGGTTTGTGGATGGCGTCGCTCCAGGATGCACAAACATCCTACTGTATGATCTGATTAATGCGTGCATGTGTGTCTGTTGGCAAAGTTAAGGGAACATTTAAAGGAAAGAGTGAGAGGAAGAGAAATGGTTCAACATGTCGGTGAACTCTGCATTAACAAGCTGTCTGTGTCAAATTGTGTTCGTGTGATAACTTTAATATTTCTTCTCTTACCCAGTGGACTTTGTGTAAAAGTCCTATGTGCTTCACCACCTAGCATGTTTGCATTGATCCACAAGTTTGTTAAGGTGTTTATTGGTTGATGTTTTGCTTTTGTTAGCAGACTTGTTTTCTACATTTTGATCATATTTGATATCAGATTATTTTTGCATTTTAGAGCCGTACTCCTTTTTTGCTGATCTTGTTTTTTTTTTGTTATTAATAATTCTCTTAGTGTGTCTCTTGGGATCCTTTGGTCGATGCAGCAGTTATGAAATTATCTATGTGGAGTTTTCACACAACGGTGAAACCGGTACAGTGTCACACCGGTCTGAGTGTGGATGCTTCTCTAAATGCTCCTCTCTACATGTGTGTGCATCACATTCACATCTGTGTGTGTTTGAGTGTGTGTGTGGTAAAGGCGGGACTCACTGTCTGCTGCTGTGCTGCCATTGGGCAGCGAGCCCAGATCAACAACCAGTCCGTCCAGACAGACATTGAGCTCACCTCCCTCTATAACCGAGCCTTTGTTCTCCGTCTGCAGCACCAGACTGAGCTGGACGTTCTCCACTAGAGAGACAGAAACATAAAGAAAAGAAAGTAAGTAGATGGAAGGGTGGAAATCTGACTTCCTCTGTTATTTGCCTCAAACAGAAAAACAGTGTGAAGCCACATTACATCATTCATGTATCATCTTGAGAGTTTCAACAACTTCCATACTGCTGCTGCATTTCTGACCACAAAAGGGATTCGATTTTAAAACTCTGGGCAGAAAAGCCGAAGGTGGTTTTGATCCATTTAAATAACGTCTCATTGATCAAGTTTGAGTATTCTCCTCTTACATTTTGTGTACCAGAAGGCATACACATAAAACAAGAAAAGACCACCTCTCATTTATGAAACGTGAGTACAACACCCTCGTTGTTTGCAGCCCGGCCATCAAGTTGTCAAATCCAACCTAAACCATAGAGGCCCCGCATTTTAGTGTGATGTGCAGAATATTAATTTGAAGTAGAGATAAAAGAAAAGAATTGATGGATTGCTTCATTGATAGCTGGATGTATGCCACACAAAGACCGTACGGGAAAAAAGAAGCCCTTCTGTCTGAGGTGGGGTTGAGAAAACACATGTTCGAGTGGCAGCATTGGGAGAATGCAGAGTGCATATTTTAATTGAACCTGTACATACATGCAATAAGTTTGGGAAAATTCACATGATGAGGAAAAAAAAAAGTGGTTTGACCGCAAAGTACAGGAAAACCGTCTCTCAGCTGTCAAGCTTCTCCCAGAACAGAACTGAGGTGACCCGGCAATCGCAGCAAAGGCCACAGTAGAGCACTCCTGTGGTGCGTGAAGACGATCCCACAGGCCAACATACAACCGCTGTCTGTAGGCTTGCAGAGGCATGACCACGAGTTGGGATTTATCACTATGTTCACCCCAGTGCATCTGCCAGAACACCACCTAAGGCCAAATATCTCATCAAGTATGAATGATGAGGAGTGGATGTGCTGTCCTATCTTTCTTTACTCCTCCCTTTGCAGCAACATACAGTCAGTAACGGCTGGTTGTGGTTGTCATTGTGATTCTTCTTTCATTCGTGCACAGATCACTTGTAATAAAGTTATTACACTGCACAATCCTATCCCATCATTTGACTGAACGCGTTGCCTTCATTTATAATATAGCGTCATCACATGGACTCACCAGCACTAAATAAAACAGATAACGAACAGCACATCAGTCGTAGAGGCCTGATGTGGCAACAGCACTTCATACTTTAACTTTTAACTTTGGTGCCGTTTCTACACGCATCCCATTCCACAGTGATCTCTGGGGCTAGTGCACACCAGCACGCAAAACAGACCTCTCTGATTGGCTCCCTCTTAAAATAAATAGACCATGGGAGACATTTCATATACATTTTATGTAAATTAGGAACATGTTTGCATACACAGAATATAATCGCGTTTGTTTGTACACACAGTTGATTCAATTCAATTCAATTCAATTTTATTTATTTAGCGCCAAATCACAACAAAAGTTATCTCATGGCACTTTACAGGTAGAGCAGATCAAGATCAAACTCTTGAGTTGATGAATGAGGTTTGGTGGGTTTCACAAGCAGACTTGCCCGTTCTGTGTGAAAGTCAGCCAGGACTTGTTCAGGCGAGCATGCACACTCAAATCATTGTTCAAATAAAGACTGGCGACGCAATTTGGTACCAAGTCTGCAACAAGTCCAGATGACTCGATAGAAAGACGCGTGCATATTTATTTGTTCATGTCTCTGCATTTTGTTGTATAGGAGCAAATCCTTTGTGGAACAGGACCAACAAACCAGATGTGAAAACACCCTCAGCATATACTAGATATGGAACCTCAACACATCAATGGGCAGTAAGAGGGCAATGAGCAGATTCTCAGTCCGGGTCAGGTTTTACAAGCCCTTTTAGTCATCTGTTACCTCTTGATTTGTCAAACGTGCTCCCTTAATTATGTCCAAATCGTTCTTAAACGGACAGAGACGGAGAGCAAATTTAGGGTACGTAGAAACGCTGAGTTTTAAGGGAAAAATAGGGTCAAAATTTGTTTCATTAAATCTATTACAAAAAACAGAGTGACTGAGGTAGATCTACCATCCCACATTGGAGCATGAACATTTACGTGCGTGTGTGTAATCTTACTCTTGCCATCATGTGCCCTCAGTGTATCCATCAGGTCTATGGTGGCACTGCCAAGAAGTTCTTTCCTCAGGGTGTAGCAGGTCCACAGCTTCAGATCCAGATGGCTCTGAGGCGTTACATTACTGGTGAAGACAAACACACACACATTAACAATCACAACAACAAAAATACTACGTCGCACTAATTCTGAATTTATACAATTATGAAACAAAAAATTATTTAGCACTTACAGTACTATAACTATAATATCCTGTATATGTATATACATATATATTATTGTTATAATAATAACTATAACTTGCACTAATGCAATTTAAATCAGCATAAATCGAAGATAGATTAATCCAGGTAACAGGTCTAATTTATAGT
This sequence comes from Brotula barbata, assembly GCA_900303265.1. NCBI lineage: Eukaryota > Metazoa > Chordata > Actinopteri > Ophidiiformes > Ophidiidae > Brotula > Brotula barbata. The sequence goes on along the minus strand of OMNV01009765.1, from coordinate 210 downwards.
GATTTATAATTTGATTCTAAATGCATTCAGCAAAGCAAATATTTTCAGTGAACCCTTGAGTCCTATTGATTCTGTTCATACATACAATTTACTAACAGTACAGACAAATGCTGCCAGTATTATGTGCATTTCAAAATAGTGACTAAAACTTGGCGTAGTGAACTACATTTACATTAGACATTACAGAGGGTGCGATTCATGGCTCAAATG
>OMNV01009764.1:0-13004 GCA_900303265.1 Brotula barbata | reverse complement strand
CATTCCATCATTCTGCTTGGAGTGCTTTCATGATGTCATTTTCTTTAATTAAATGGCTGCATTTTTGCCACAATGAATTGATGTGGCCACGGCGATGACCTCTCCCGGTGAGCCTTCGTGACAGCTTTCAGATGATAGATGAAGGAGAGGGGTGGGGAGTGTTTTATGGTGGGCTGGCTGGTCAACCACAGAACAAGCCAAGACCCATTTTATTATCCTTCCCTGCATGTGCAGACACACCTCAAAATCTCAAATGGAGCCTTACTGTAAGTGCTCGTGGCCGGCAGGTGTTGATATTTAGAGAAGTTAGCAATGTGCATTCAGAATGAATTTCCAGGGAAGATATGTCTTGACAAAACCCAGAAATTAACCCCTTAAACAACATAAATTGATAGGTAATTGGGGACACTTTAGGACAAACAGTTCATGGTTATTTAAAGAACTGGAGATAAATTTAATGGACTTTTTCACATTGGTAACGAAGGGTGAAAAACCTCTTAATTTCTTGAGAAGAAACAAAAAAAACAACCTAAAAATCCAATCTAGATGTGTTTAGCATAATTTTCCCAGAATGCACCCCATAATATTTGGCATTGCTGGAAACTTTGGGAAGACAGGTCCATCAATGGTCAGAGTTCAAGAGGCTAATGGGGCGTAGACTGCATGCATTAGCCGCCTTAGTGAAAACATCAAATCTCACACTTCTCCTGACACATTAAAGATGGCAGCCTCATGCTAAATCATGATTAATTACTGTCATTGTAAACACTGACTCAGACCAAAGCGAGCAAGCGAACACTACTGATGACTGACTGCATTCAGGCTTGTGATTGTGTGTCTGTCTGTCTGAGTGTGGCTGCTGACTGGTTTGGTCCTGTGTCTTGGACTAGGACCTTATATCTAGTGATCCGCTCCTCTGCTGAATAATTTAAAAATCAGCCAATGGCGGCTTTGCATTATTTACACAGCCAAAGGTGACAATGCTAGAATCCACCAGAGATCGTTGCGTCCTCTCTCTGCTTTGTTGTGTGTGTTTTGTGTCTTACGATTGTACAGAGAGTGGTGTACAGTAGGTGTTGAGTAATACATCAGCAGAGTTTGACATCATACCTCCCTATTGGAAGCACATGCACTGCAGAAGCATGCAGGGATTTTTCAACATGCTATGCAAATGCATGGTGATCCATAAGAAGTCCTATTGGAGAGGTGATGTCCATGCTGATGTGTGTCCATTTCCTGGGCTGAACAGTGAACTTTATGTACTGTGCATAGGTCACACATGAGACAAAGTAAGGAGGAAAACTATAGTCTAATCAATAGTCTATGTATTAATAAAGTTTAGATGTAATAAAGCTGAAAATAATTGATATTGACCTGAACAAACCATATTATAAATCACTTTATGTCTTCAAATAGCTTGGAAATTTGGTGCAAATGCCACAAATACTGAGTGTTGAAATGATGCAGAGGCCGTTTTTTAAATTAAAACTTAGCAGTTCACATTTTCACACTAATTGATTCTGTTTGCGTATATTTCATATATTGGACGTTATATTGAATGCATTTAGGCCTCAAAGCCATTTTGTACATTTGTCACAGTGGCATTGTCCTTTAGGAGTGTAATGAGTGGGTCGCCATGGTAATGGGTGTTTTGGTGGTTGTTGAGTGTAACTGCCATGGCCGTAGACTTAAATGGCATAGTCATGACAGCAGAGGATTGTGGGAATGTTGAGCGCAAATGAAACATTTCTAGAAATTATAGACACAATTAACACATTTACATCTTCTCTTCTCTTCTCTTCTCTTCTCTTCTCTTCTCTTCTCTTCTCTTCTCTTCTCTTCTCTTCTCTTTTCTTCTCTTCTCTTCTCTTCTCTTCTCTTCTCTTCTCTTCTCTATCATATTTTAAGCTATGATCCAAGACCACAAATTATTGGGTAATATGGAGTTGTGTGTTTGGACAATGAGGCAATGAATCAAACTAAGGTTTCAAATATGTGTTATGCATCTGTATCGGATACTCCGCCATGTGTGTGTGTGTGCCAGTGTGTCTGTCGGTCTAGTTTAATGTGATCTATTTTGACCTCTCAGCCACTTGAGTCAGTAGAATAGATTGGTGTGTATGCTGGAATATACCACACAGGGTTAGACGTATGTGGAGGACACACTTAGACAGGTATTGTAACACACACACACACATACACAGTATGGACCTCACAGTTCATTCTTAATTACTGCCTGTCATGGATTACTGTAAGTCTTTTCTTAGCTCTGCCAATCCTCATTAGACACACACACACACACACGCTATCTGGTATGTCAATGTGTGTTTGTGTCAGGTAGACTATAACAGAATGCATGGATTATGAAATGCCCCATATGCTCCCATAATACACACCAGTAAACACACACACGTAACAACTACATGCATGTAAGCAGTAAACTTGTCATTATGGACCGAACGTCTGACAGAGTGGCTGCAGAAATGGCTGCAGTGCTAACACGGCTGCTAGCTTGCAGCTGTCCCAGTGACTTGATAATGTAATGTTATCATATCACCGCAACGTTGAGAACAATGTCTGTGTGTGTGTAATGGGAAAAAGGTAGCAGGTGGTGTCAGCTGTTGTCAATTCCTGATCGAGAGGAGAGTAAATAGTAGAGCAAGGAAAATGATCAACGATGGTGGAGAGGATGTACGGTGAGACGTAAGGGGTGAGAGAGGAAAAGAGAGGAATTACAGAGTTGTGTGTGTGTGTGTATGTGTGGAAAAGATTGGTAGCCACCATAGGAGGTCCTGGACGGCTGATTAGTAATGATCTATAACGTCCCCCCCACCCCTTTTATCATCGTCAGTGGACTCTCCCATCTTGCTCCTTTTCCTCATTCCCTCCCTCAATCATCATTTTTCTGTATTTATGGTCCGATCTACAAGTTGGTATCTACCTGCGCTTGATTCAAGGCCGATGTCTGCTCAATATAACGGCCTTCCATTCCTTCCATTAGTGGAAGTGCTTGCCAATAAGTGCTGGCTCTCTGTGACCACACTTAGCTTTGCCCTTGTCGTTTAACCATCAATGTCAAAGTTGCCAAACTAATGGTGCATCTGTATGGTATGGAATGTTTAAAATGACAAGATCTTCAAGGATGTTGTAATTCCGATCGATCAATAGGTCACCATTCTTTCAATGTTTGTATTCTCTGATCTGATGATACATGTATGACATTGTGTGCCACTGGCTTAAAAAATATTCAGTGGCTAACTAACTAACTCATTAACTTCTATCCTATTTAAAAGGAGAATAAAAAGAGAATGTTTTTTATTTTAGTTTTTTTGCCTCAGGATATCAGTGTGACCTTAAACTTTGTATTCTTCCTTGAGAGCCTGCGTCCCTTGGGAAACACAGAATGATTTCACCCCAAATAGACAATCGAAGTCAGAATGTTTTAATATTTGGGCAACGACAGAACAGGAAATCAATTTCCGACTTCGATTTTACACTTTTATCTGTATCATTACTGTCAAAGCGATCGAATGGAGGAATCACAGCGTTAATGTGTTCAATCCACTGCCCTGTATTGAAGTGATGATCTGGACTTGTGCCTAACAATGCATTTTTTACTGATGGGGGAGATTCAGCCTGCTTATCTGAGTGTCTCATCTGGCATCCAGGGAGGGAAGATGACAAAGCAGTGCGATGTCTCTGTGCTTGCTGTGTGTGAGTGTGGGCGTGTGTTGTTTTTGCGCATGTGCACGCGTGTCGCACCGTCATTTGTGATGAACGTCAGGTCTTGATGTTCTCATGGGTTTCTGAGCAATGCTACAGTGTTGAAAGGAAAACAGTGTAATAACCCTCATGCAGTGTCTGCAAATGAGATGCTACGCCCATGTGTAATATTATACAAAATGGAGACACAGTAATGATTCAGGCTGGTGTATTAACTCCTTGAGCAACATTTCTTTGACATGCTTAGTGTGTGTGTGTTTCAGATTTGGTGTCAGCCACCAATACCACCAATGTGAACATCCCTCAGATGGCTGACACTCTGTTTGAGCGGGCCACCAATGCCAGCTGGGTGGTCGTCTTCAAGGCTCTTGTCACCACTCATCACATGTGTGTCCACGGCAATGAGGTCAGTGTGGGCGGGACTTGTTCAGATCAATTATGTAGGCAGAAAATCTGATTATGTTTTGATTCAGCAAAGTTTTAATGACCAATAAAGGACATGTGGTTGGCATTGTGTCCTCTTTGGGCTAAACAACAATCATACTTTATGTATTTTATAAGTTATCTATTTATCCAAATGCATATCATGTATGTCAGTATCCATAACATGTAATATTTCGTATCCGTGTAGACGATGAATTTTAGCCGTAACCACATCAGAGACCTGAAATTGGTCATTTGGGTGCAGTGAGGGTTTGTATCTGTGGTGCCTCCGCCCTCATAATAGAACCGATTTAACCGCAGCTGTTTACATAAATGGATGAAGTCTTCAGGGTCTTGGGTGTGAGTAATCATGCACAGAATCAGACAGAAATGTTCAAAAAGTGCGGTATAATGTTTGTAAGGCTTTTTCCCCTGATCAAATTAAATTCAATTATCCTCAGCTGCCTTTGATCTCTTCAAGAATGTCTTTTGTTTCTTTTTGTTTCTATCTCATTACCAGAGGTTCATTCAGTATTTGGCTTCTCGGACCTCCCTGTTCAACCTCAGCAACTTTATTGACAAAACCGGCTCTCACGGTAAGAAAGTCTGTGTTTTGTCTGTGCATTAGCATGTGTGTGTGTGTGTTTTTGGGTTTTCTTTTCGTGCACAAATGTTCTGATGTGTGTGCGGCCAGTCTTCCAGATGAGAACATTGGCGCATTAGTTAGATTTTTATGTGTTTGGCAAAGCATAAAGGAACAGGAAGAGATAAACAGCAACAGGGACATCTGGCAAATAGAGGGAATGACATCAATTACAGGAGAGACGTGTTCAAGATATGGAAAAAACAGGGTAGGTATGAAAGCACCCGGAGAGAGGAGACAGAACCAAGACTTTAACATACAGTTACAATCCCAACACGCACGATAGTCAAACATAGGGTACCATTAGACCTCCTTTTACCGGTAGATAATCGTATAAATGCTCAAATCCCTTTGGGTTCATTCTTTCTGAAACATTTTGGAAAATGGCCGCATTCCAGCATTTGCATCCATCTAAATATTTCAACTATCGTGAGGGAAGTCTTCTCCTCCAGCTACCTCGCTAGATAGTTAAAAATTACATTACGGACGGTAATCAAGGCAGAGGTAGATTGGTATTTCAGACATCGTCACCGAACATATGGCATCAAAAAGTGCTGATTGTGGGTAATAGATCAGTTTGTGTCCATTAGTGTCTGCCTGGACAACTGTTTGTAGCTTTGTAGTCTTCATCAAACCCTGGCATGCACCTACATGATCATATCTCTGTCTCTCTGATGGACTGGTGGGACTGATGTTGGACCATTTCCACACATTGGAAACTTAGCTACACTTTTACAAAAGGTGAAGGACAGATTGTGAAAAAATTCCGCCTCTCACATTACGACCAAAATCTTTTATATTTATTTAATTAAAGCATTTTACTTCAGATTACTTACATATTTTTATCCTCACCAAAAATATGAGAAATAATGGCGGTACCAACATGCTGAAGAGAAAGCAATGTAACTTGTTTTTACGACTACAAAGAGCAAGATAAGAGGCCGTGGTGAGAGAGGAGGGCACCTGCTGAGGTTGTGCTGCCCCGGGGCGCAGGAGATAAGACAGGAGAGCAGGCACGGCGAGGCACAGGAATGGTGAAGCGTCAGGACGGCGGTCATAGAAATTAAACTAATAGTGTCAGGCAGAGACATGTGAAAGTCTTGAGGAGTATCAGAAGGAACGGGCTTATCGTTAGGCCCTTAAAAGGAGGAGTGTGTGTGATTATAAATCTGTGTGTGCACTTCATGAACCTGACAAAGTAAATGAACATCATCTTGAACTATACTTGATTTGTCTGTATTATTGAATTGAGGATAATGAGGCAGTGTGGTAGGGAATCTGAAGACATCTGGTCCAACTGAAGGGTTTCCTCCCACATTTGTTCCACCGGGCCTTCATCTCACAGTCTGACACGAATCAAACCTAATACCCTACAGCCTGACACACATACCCATGTACCCCTGTGTGTCACGATTCAACATAAGATGGCTGTGATCGCGTTCTCCGGGAGCCAAATATCTTTCAAGTGAACATAATCCAGTTTGGTGCTGCTTTTATCCCCGGTCACTGTCTGACACGGCTCTGTTTGTCTTTAGGCTACGACATGTCAACGTTCATCAGACGGTACGGACGATACCTGAACGAGAAAGCCTTCGCCTACCGCCAGATGGCTTTCGATTTCACTAGAGTCAAGAAAGGGTACGTCAAACGTGACTCAGCGAGACCTTTGCTTCCTCCCCTCTGCTGACCTCTTATATACTTTGTTCCAAATGGCTGGTTCGCGCTTGAATCCCACTTTGTTCAGCGATTCACCCCACACTGCTGTTTTTCCACTTATTTTTCTGATCCACCGTAGTGGCCCGTGGCTGTTCTTCTCCCCGGAATGTAATCTCTGTTATATTTCTACAGCGCTGAGGGGGTGATGAGGACCATGACCACTGAGAAACTGTTGAAAGGCATGCCAGTTCTGCAAACTCAGATTGACACACTCCTGGAGTTTGATGTGAGTCCAACTTCTAGGCACCTTTTACATTGTTTGAGAGGTTCTCCTGCGGTCCTTCACGTCTCTTGTCTCTGTTTTGTCCCTCTCAGGTTCATCCCAAAGAGTTGAACAATGGGATCATCAATGCTGCATTCATGCTCCTCTTCAAGGACCTGGTCAAACTGTTTGCATCCTACAACGACGGCATCATCAATCTATTAGGTCAGTGAGAGTGATCGCCACCTCAGTGATGAAACAAATCTACAGATAAGATATTTGAATGTATCATCATGAACCTTTGCATACGCAATCTTTGTGTACAGAAAAATACTTCAAAATGAAAAAGAGTGATTGTAAGGAGGCTTTGGAGATCTACAAGAGGTTCCTGACCAGGGTGACAAAGATTGGGGAGTTCATGAAGCTGGCGGAGGTGAGGGACGAATGACGGACAGAGAGTGTGTCATTGATGAGTTAGTGAGTTCATGCAGCATTTTAACTCTTTGTTTCTTAAACAGACAGTTGGAGTCGACAAAAATGACATTCCTGACATCAATTATGTAAGTTGTCACATGACCCAACACACACACACACACACACACACAGTCACAAATGTGTCTCAATTGCCGCGATGTCCCCCACCCAGTGTCTCCACCCGGGGGTAGTGGTGGATCTAGCAGACTCAGACGATGAAGACTGTCCTTTTACACCTCTCGAGGACCCGGTAACAATGGAAACTCAGGGTGCCTTGGCAGAGTGCCTGTTTGAAGGATGACGTGTTGGCATGTTGGTCATGTTTGAATTTGATTCCGTCAGGCAGACATATCGTGTGTGTGTGTGCGTGTGCGTGTGGGTACTGCTGTGAGGATGTTTCTAACCTCGCTGTGTGTTTTTCAGGTAACAGACATGTAAAGGGCGACAGGTGGAAGTGGTTGTGTTCTAACGACTCTAGTTTTGACTCCTCCTCAGGCTCCTAGCAGTATCCTGGAGTCTCTGGAAACACACATGAACGGTCTGGAGGACACAAAGGGTGGAAAGAAGGGGTGAGCCATTGTTTGATATTGATCTTTTCATTTCAAGTATTTCCTCTTAGAAAACAGCCCAATGAGTCCCAGTATCAAAATAAAACGCAGAGGTGACAATTTGTGAAGAATTGGAGAACACTGCAATTTTGGTCACATTTGTGAGTACAAATATTAAATTCATTATTTCTGTGACAGGTCATATGTCTGAGACAGGAAGCTGAAATTGAGATACAATGTTAACGTCACAAAACTTTGCATTTCTCAAAATTTGAGAGTATTTATGAAGACAAAATTTTGGAAAAGTTACAACAAACCAGTTGACAAAATTTGACTGTCCATATTGATATATGTATCTATATCTATAGAGTGATAGAGGACATGAAAAGTTCAGATACAAAGTCGGTGCCAAATTAGTGAATTGGTGAACACTGAAATGTTTGGAAATGTCTTTTTTTGAATTGTAGCCACCATAGAATGCATTTCTGGTCATGTGAAGAGAATTGCAGAACATTTGTAAGATCACAATAACAAAAATAGATGGAGAGATTCAGGATTATCATGAACTGAAGGGACTAAGAGACTTGTTTATCCATTGATGTGCTCCAAAGTCAGCTCTGCTTTATTTCTATAAATTCCTTTAACCCGTCCTCTCTTTTTATCCCCTTTTATGTTCATTTGGAATCACCAGTGAAGGGTGAGCATATATACGTTTTGTTTGGAGTAAACAACCTTTATCAAAAAAGAGGCTGTATATCTGTTTTTACTGTAGATAATCTCATGTGTTGAATCACGAGTAACATTACACCTTATTCACATGTGTCATCTCCATGTGAATAAATTTGTCGTGTGAGTTTTCAGATGATAACATAGTGGCCATTTATACACGGCAACGAGGTGTGTCTAGATGTGATGATGTGTATGAAACATGCATTATCATCACATCAAGTTATGTAATGTGAATCAGTATATGAAGGGTTTTGTTTCAAAATTAGCTGACAAAATTCATCTTAATCGCACATTCACACACAAGATCATTGTTTGAGATGAATTCAGATAACATTGATTTTAAAGTCTTGGAAATGAACTCTTCATATTTTTAGATGAGTAGCCTTTGAATATTCAGTACTGCGCAAAAGTCTTGGTCCCCCATTAGATTTGTTGTTTTATCAATGCTATCTATCTTTTTATTAGAATACAAAGAGAAAATACAGGAAATGTGTCTGCAGTATTAAAAATCAGAAAAGAACAGTTTCTAGAGGATAAAGGGTCTTAATAAAGGATTCAGTGGGACCTCCCTTTGAACCAGGCTCTCTTCAACACTAAATGGAATGGAGCCCTAATTAATGTCAATGCCAACACCTGTGTTTGTCCTACTTTTATCATTATTTACTGTCAGAATGACTGCTGGGAAAAAGAACGCCAAACACCAGGTTTGATAGGGGGGGACCAAGAGTTTTGCACAGTACTTTATATGCATTAAGTACAGTTTAGTCTGTTATATACAAATTCACAATTTGTCTCATAAAAGCTCTTACAATTCCTCCCGCTCTTCCTCTTTTGCAGGTCTCCAACGAAGGTAAATGCACATTTGCTTTGTTTTCCTGAGCCTCTTCCCTTATTTCTGTTATTCTCTCCTATGTAAGTGATAATCTATTACATTCGGCGTACACGTGTGTATTCCAGGGATCTCCGACAAACAACGTGTCACCAACATCAACCCCAGCCAAATCTTCAAATGCTGTTCCCACACTGCAGCCCCCTCCGGGAGAGAACGCCGCCGCAGCCGCCGCCGCTCCTGAGCCCGCCGAAGAGTAAGAAACCATCTCCTCGTAGACCTCTGTCTCTGTTCAAACCATTTAGATGGTCGTCTATCCATTCTGAGTGTTGTTGTTGTTTCCCTGTAGTTCCTTGTTGGACCTGGATCCTCTGTCCTCCTCGGGTCCCTCAGCACCATCAGCAGCACCCACATCTTGGGGAGGTAAGTTTCCCTCCTCCTTATTCAAATCGTTTGCCAGTGGATGGAGCAAATATGGCTCGCAATGGTTCTCAAACTATGGTTCATGCAACACCAGTGGTCCTAAGTTTCTGTAGTGCTTTTAATTTTTTGCAGCTAAACTTATCTTATGTACATATAACATTAGATGTGTTAATAGATAATATGACACGATCCATGCAAAGCGATGCCTTTAATAAAAATGTGTGTGTTCCTTTGTTTCCTGCCTCTTCAGACCTCCTTGGATCAGGTGAGCGTAAACCCACCGTTGGTTTCTCGTTCTTCCTCGATGTTTGAATCCAAAATGAGCGTTCAGATGGAGAATGATGTATCGGTGCCATGTGTTTGCCTCCTTGTTTGTCTCCTCAAGCTGTTCTCTTTGGTCCCAGTCTGAGTAGTCTCTCTTTGTTCTCTCTGCTCTCTCTCTCTCTCTCTCCCCTCCCTCCGCATACTCCATTGTCTGTTTTGGTTTACAACGGGGGGCTATTTTGGTTGACGTTTTTATTTTATTTGTTGCTAATGACTGGACGTGCTGGACAATTTTGCTACTTTAATTTGTTTTCCCGACTTAATTCCCTGATATCTTCTCTTGGTTTTATTTGAATTGGCTCCTTTTTTTGTTGCTTCCTTTGTGACGTGACCCCACTTTGGTTCCTCCTTTTGGGGTTTTTTTTTTTTTGTTCCCTTGATTTGCGGATTTCGAACACCCCGTTGGTACTCGCAGAAATGGGCGACTCCTTGCTATCTGAACCCACCCTCACAGCAGAGCCCACCCCCTCCTCTGCAGCAGCCACGCCCACTCCTGCAGCGACAGAACCTGGAGTCTCTCTAGCTCCTCCCACTAGCACAGCAGCCGCCACCTCCCCTGGCGCCGCCAATATGGATCTGTTGGGAGGTCAGTGGGCTTCCAGAGAATTCTCTACAACAGAATTACACTGGAAAGCTCCGCCCTAAAGCTCATCTCTCAATATGACAGCACAGATCACTGCATGCTCAAATATACCCACATGACCTGATTCATATCTTCTTTGTATCTTGCAAACAAAGTCTTGATGCAGTTGATATACAGAGACTCACAAGCTCATTTCCTCTCTTTTATGCGTGCACACACACACACACACACACACACACACACACACACATTATTCACGTAATGCATAAGAATAGATAAATGCTCACCGGTGTTGGGATTAGCTAGCTACAAAGCTACCAATTGAACTACTTATCCAGTAGCTTGACAGTAGTTCATTTATTTTCAAAACAATGCCGCTTTTCCGGTAGCTTAGTGTTTTCTTCAAAAGTAGCCGTGTAGCTTGGCCAAATCCACACAGCTATAGTAACTGTCACTCACACACTCATGCTAAAGCTCAAACACATCACTACTGCACCCTGAACATACGCTACACTCTCCCACCTCGCTTAGCCTTATTGGAAATATGGTCGACACAAGCACAGTCATCATGCTGCATTTTTTTCTATGATATTTGAATTACACAAATACTCTTTTTAATGATTACATGAATCCAGTCATTTGTAAGAATTTTTCTTTCTTACAATTTTTGGAAAATTTGTTGTAACAAATATTTTCTTGGTTAAAAACGACTCTTTTTCAAATCTTCCTGTAATTGTTGAGTACACAGCAGAAAGAAATGAGAATTTTGACTTTACCTTAAATTCTCAGGTAACCGCCAAACCACCATCTTTGTGAAGTTTTTGTTGTAGAATTCTAGGAAAAAAACAACCAAAGTTTATTGACATAACTGATATATCAGGCTGCATTCTGGGGAAATACTGTATGTATAAAAGATACCCAAAACTAAGAAGTAAGAATTTTAAGGCAAAGTGCCACAACTTGTGAGAGTGCCTGAGCAGTTTGCCCTTAAATTAAAAACACATTTACTAACTCCTCAACAAGCAATATTCATTATTTTGTCGTAGTTTCGGCCACAGCATTTCCATCACGAGTAGCATGTAGCATGCGAAGCTACCGTTTCAAAGTAGCTTCCCCGACACCGATGCTCACAGACATGCAGTGACCTTTGGCTCTCACATGAACACATCGATGCACTCATTGCGTCTCGTTTGATAGACAAACGTGCTTTTCTGGGACCTCAGTGAAAAGCCGCTCTATCAAACCCTGTCACGTGGCTACGGCTGCGGGCAGCTGTAACGCTCCTAGTCACCGCTCTCCTCGTTCAACCTCAGGCTTATTACCTCTTTGTGCAGTAGATGAAACCTTGTCGCTGTGCCTCCTCTCCATCCCCATTTGTCCATTCACCCGTCACTCATTCACCTCACAAATCAATGCTGTAAGCTCCACTTTTGTCACGTTAAAGTTTCTCAAGCCAAATGCCACAGTGTAACGACTTTGAAGTGAATCCTTGCAGCCGATGACGTTCTGTTTCCTATTCAGATGTTCTCAGCTTGCACTCATATTCCTGATGTTCTCTTTTCCTCATCGTGTTTCTGTTCTCTCTCTTGGTTTTTATTCTATTTCCTCCTCCGTCTCGGTCCTCTGCCGGTGTTTGCATGATCCTCAGATGCCTTTGCGTCATCTGCTGCCGCCGCCGAAGCCCCTGCGGCAGCTGACGGCGGGGCTGCTGCTGCTGCGGCTGCTGCGTCCACCCCAGCCGCCAACACTGGAGCTGGTGGGTGACTGAACTCTGTGTATGTGTGTGTGCGTGTGTGTGTGATGTATATGATGTTTAAGAACTTATAGATCATGTGTCTATTCTCAGACTTGGTGACTCATTATTGATTAAATTAGAGTCAGGGCTTCATTACAAGGTTTTGTGCGGAGATAGTAGGTGTATAGATTCTTTATTCTTTGCATCTGGTGTCGGGCAAGTCTGTTGTTGTTACCATGGAGACTGATAACGATATTTTCTCTCTTGTTTCTTTCCTTTTTGGCATCTGAATGATTCTTTGTGCTTGTTAAGAGTTGCCTGTGGTCTGGATTCAGCAGCAGTCGAGGCTTGAATCAGTCTCGTTCCTTCTGAGGTTTTTATTGTTGCGATTGATGTCGGGAATTCCCTTCAGCTGTTTGTTGTTTTTTTTGGTCACCTTGGAGACATTGGGCTGCTTCTTTCATGCATTTTGTCCTGACAACAGGAGTGTGTCGGATCTTTTTCTCCCCCTCTCTCTACCCTTTTCGAAAAGCTTTTCCATTCCATTCCATTCATTTTTTCACAATCACAGCTGTGTGTTTGTCATCATTACATGAAATGTGTGTGTCTGATTTGTGTTCTGTTGCAGTCATTGTCTAACCGTCCCCTTCTT
>OMNV01009762.1:17619-39793 GCA_900303265.1 Brotula barbata | reverse complement strand
ATTCCAAGCCACCAGACCCCCTTTTTTTCACTCACCCCACCCCTCTTTGTGTTGTTGAAGAGCCCGAGTGTTGAAAGGCAAGCCCCAGCTTGTCCCCCCCTCCACCCCTCCAAATCCCTGGCTCTCTGCCATTGGCGGGACTCAGTCAGGTGCCCTAATGGTTCAGTTAGGGGGAGGAAACGCTGGTTAATCTGCCCATCGCGTGCCACCGGCCACGGCCTGGCCTCTTTGTGTCTGGCACCCCTCTGATCAGTCCCTCCACCCCTTCATCTGTCTTTCCCCCCTTTTTTCCAACCCAGTTTCTCTACCCTAAGTCTGTGTCATCCTTCCTTCAAGAACACCCCCTCTTCCTCTCCTTTATTCACTGTCTATTAACTCCGTCTCTCATTTGTCACTTTACTTGACGCATCCAGTGGTTTTGACAGCTGTCCTGTGCCACTGTTGGAGTTACAAGTTGTCGGTTGAGGGGCAGTGTTTCCGTTCAACTGTTCATTTGTGTTGAATCATCAAAAGCTTTCAACGTGTATGAAAGTGCAGCTTTGAGGACAATACCATTGAATATTACACTAGTCTTGATCATTGAAATGCTTTTTCTGGCCCCCAGGACCCAGTGCATGTAGAATCCTTTCAAAATGTTGTTGTTTGAGTCAGATTCAGGTCAAACACCATTAAGCATCCCATTCACGGCACACATTCAGTATGTTTATATGCTCATGAATGCGATAATTTGGCAATTTTACAAAAGCTCAATTTTGATTTGAACCTAATAGTGGACATTATGCACACCAGAAGAAAAGCTAAACACTTCTGGATTCCCAAATGGAATTGTCTTGTGCATATTAAACCGCTTTGTAAAATCCACATGTATATCTCCACAACTTTCTCTCAGCTGCTTCACATTATTGGGCTACGAGCAGCGAACTGATGTGAAAGGGCACCCAGAAGTTACTGTAACATAGACTTCCATGTGGAAAAAAAAACAGGTGTTTCAACAAAAAAGATCATAGAAAACCACTTTCTGTGGCAGCGGTGAACATGTTTGTATCTAATTAAACTTTCAGCATGTTCCATGGCTTGTATGGATTGGATCTATAACCAGCACTCCTCAGAGCAGGGCCGTACAACTGAAAGCTGGTGTTTCAGCTCGCTTCAGCCGGGCTCGGGCTGGCTTTGAGCGTAGTGGTGAAAAAGGAGCAGGCTGCCGCTCAGTATGGTTCGATTCATCCTTGCACTGGAAAAGGACCTTCATGGTCGATTCCAAGTCCACTTCAACCGACAGCTTGCCCAAACATCATGACTGTACCTTAATGCGAAGCTTACTGAGATATAGATGATGTCATTTTAAATCGATTTATTCTGCCATAGTTAAAGCTCCTGCTGGTGCACGTTTCTTCTCATTCAGTGATTACGCATCATGTCGTGTATAGTTGGATAACTGGGGAATTTGATGAATCCATCCACATACGCAGAATAATTGCATTTTTGTGAACAAATCTTGAGTATTTAGTGCATTTTAGTCAACATTGCAGGCGTTGGTACGAATTTGCCAGATTGTAAGAAATTGTGGAAAATGATCTGAATCCGGAGCTCAATCTTGCTTCCTGTTTGTTTTCATAATCCGCTCTCTCCATCTCGTGCGTCACTCCTTAGTCTCTCCTTTGCCTCTTTACACAAAGGCGGTGCTCCTGGAAGGTGCGCTGCACTGATTAGGATGAATGATGCTGAGATGCTTCGTGCAGGAGGCTGATATGGTGCAGTTGCATAACCAGAGAGGGTCATTGCCATTTGACCCCTCCTGACCTCCTCCTTGATTGACCCTGGGTTTTGGTCACCGCTTCAGAGCGCATGCAGGAGTATAAGGTCAGAGTTCAAAGTATCCTCAGCTGTGCTGTCATGGAAACGGCAGCGGTTGCTCTTCTGATGGTCAGTTTTAATCTGAGGAGAGCAGGTCATCGCTGGACCACAGGGTTTGTGTGTTTACTCTTATTAACGTAGAATGTTTGTCCTCATTTAAAGGATTAAAGTGTGTACAGACGTGATGGATCCACAGTTTTGGGTGAGATTATTGTGGCAGATATGGTGTGTTGTGTATGATTTTTATGTGTGAACACCTCATTGGGTCTCACCGCTTTGTTTTTGTGCACTGTGCGTGCCGTATCGGTGTGTGAGCGTGCAGCGAGGCATAGATCTGCTACTTCGAAGTGCTGTGACCAACCGTTCACAGAGCGGCGTTGTGGTCAATCGAAATACACCCGTGGTTTGTTTTTCCACTTCCTGTTTGTGACCGTTGTGAAGGGTTTCCTTGCAATCAGCGCTGCGGCGGGGGGGGGTGGGAGGAAATCAATACTTTGAATGTAACGTGCGGCTAGTGGAATAGGGGAGTGATTTATGTAGAGATGGCTGCTGCCTAAATCGGATGGGATTTGTGTTTGGTGGCTCGAAGGAGGGGCGAGGTGGCACGGTGACCGGGAAGAACGGGAAAAGGTTAAAAAGTGTTGATCGTGGTGCTACTCCTCTCCTCTTTCTGCCGTTCTCCTCTCTCTCCGTGTCTATCAATCCCACCGTGTTCTCTGACGGTCCCGCTTAATCCTAGCTTGTAGCATTACGGGACGCGCACACACACACACACACACACAAACACATGCACACCAGGAGTCCAGCAGGTTGTGGACCACCAGCCAGAAACAGCATATGTCGGTCTCCTCTCCAGATTAAGGAGACCATGTTAGTATGAACATACAGTCAGAGAGGAGGGGACAGGGGCAAGGGGTGGGGAGGGGTGAAGAGGAAGAGGAAGAGATCCAGAGAGAAGCACGAGGCAAGAGGAAGATGAGAACAAGTCTGGGAGGGAAGGAGGAGAGAGGGAGCAAGTCTTGGAAAGAGATGGAAAGATGGAAGTGCGGAGGCGGGAAAGGGCGAGAGAAGCGAGGATGTAACAGCCATAGAAAAATGTGTGTGTGTGTGTGTGTGTGTTTGCTTTATTGCGGTGGCCCCACCTACCCCTCCATTCTGTTAAGGAGGCACTGTCCTAAGAAGGAGGGGTAGGATCCCCTCCCTCAGCCACTGACACACACGCACACACACGCTCTCCATCTCGCTCTCTCTCACACACACACACACACACACACACACACACTCTTCCCTGAGAGAGCAGCGTCTGAAGAGCTCTGGATAGACCAGGCAAGGTTCTGCAGGTGTCCCACCCTCTCCCATCACACGGATGCTCAGAAGGTACAATTCCAAATCTTTCCGTCTGTTATTTATCCCAGTTTTGTTATTTGTGATCCTCGTGTGTCGGAGTAATCCAGTTTCCTCTGCTGCCAGTGTGTGTTTGTGCGATTCTGTGTGTGTGTGTGTGTGCTTGTGTCTCTATGTGTGCATGCGTGTATTGTTGTTTACAACCGTTGCAACTTTAACAGAGTGAATTCTGCTTGTTTCATTTGTTTTTGAGAATTTTCCTTTTTCCGCAAATTTCATTTCCTCCTCCAAACTATTTTTTTTGTGAGTCATTTTCTTCCTCATTATTTATTCTGGAGCGTTATCATTTTTGTTGGCCCTCATCTCTTCAGGGTGGAGGGAGACGAAGCGAATCCCGCATGGCTTACACAGCCCGTGTGCGTGTGTTTGTGATGTTTGGGCACAGGCTTTTACTTAAGTCAATTTTAGTGGAAACACATGGACTAATGGGATAATTTCTCCATAAACTCAAGTGAGCACGAGGGTGTTTATTGTGCTGTAGTGAGTGTGAAAACAGTGATTTCTGCGTGTTAATTGGTTATCGCACTGCACAGCATTTATAGCACCATCGCAAAATATCAGTTACTTGATAGTGAAGGGACTTATATGTCACAAAAAGAGATAAATAATGTGTGTGCATGCCAACCCCTTCGTTTATTCACACACACGTGCGCACACACACATTGTAGATGGAACTAAACTAAAGCAGCCCTCATCTGAGCCTTTTGGGTTCCTGCTGTAAGTATTCACTGTTCATTTTACAGAAAATTACAGCAGAATTTTACAGCAGTATTACTACATTTGCCACATGTTTTGCTTTGAAATCCGGAGATTTTGCGCTTTTATGAAAACTGTTTTGCAGGGATTATAAAGCTAAAATGTGTGTATTGCTTTAGTGCAGTTGCAGAGCTGAGAACACTGTGACGACCCAAGTTTTCAGGACAATTCACTCCGTCCCAAATTGGCCCGGGCTGCTCGTGCCTTGTTTGAACAAATGTCCACCAGTTTGATTAACAAACAGGCCTGACAAATAACCTCTGGATCCATCCTGCAGATCCATCCCATCAACAATCTCTCCCCCTCAGCCCTTTTCATCTGCTCCTTTGGGTCAACGCGGCGTCCTCTTCTCCCCCTCTTTTAGGCCTGTATTGACCTGTTAATAGTATTATCCACAGAGCGTGTGGCAGGGCCGGGGTCACATCCCTCTAGGGTTTGCACGGTCACCCCCTCCGGCCACAGTTTGGCCAGAGAGAGTAGCCAATCGCCCCTAAGCTGTGGTCATCCTTCAATCTCGCTCCTTTCATAGCGGAGGTCACAGGAGTCAAAGGGTAATAAGTTTAACCCCTCGAGGGGCGAGAAGTCAGAGGTCACACACACGGCTATAGAGGAGAGGTTTGCATCATCAATCAGTGGCACTCCTGGTTATAACTGAGCATATCGACGACACGTCCTTGTTTGTGCCGATCTCATTTACATGACTTGCTAAGTACAATGGGACCCATGATAATCCTGCATCTAATTATGTAAAGAGATGATTGTGCTTTTTCAACATGTCGCTTATGAACACACAGGTTAGAGATTAAGTGTTAAAAATGTTTCTTTGCGGATTTTTACTCTCCCACTTAATCAATTTAAAGCACTAAGGTGTGTAACCATACCAGCTGTAGAATGGTTAATATCCTACACCTTTAATACTGTGGTGCACTGAATGAGAGCTGCTGAAAATCTGTCAATAGATCAAGAGGCCTGAGAACTAAGCCATGGCAGATTTCACTAGACCACCTTTGTCCAAATGACCATAGTTCAATGGAAGCACTCTTTTGAATATCTTAAAGTAGTAAAGTGATCCAATCTTTGAAAGAGATCTCGGTAAGATCACGTTTTTTTTTGACACTGTACAGGGATGAGCAAGTGCGCCCCTCTGTATAAATGTGAAATGGTGCTGCGCTGATGTTTCAGCATCTCCCAGAGGCCTTCTCTCTCTGGCTGATGGTAGCGATGTGTCAGCATTAAGCTCGTCCCTGCCTGCTCGGCTGCTAGGGCCGCGGTGGCTACCAGCCCAGCCTGGCCAACTGCCAGACCAGTCATGTCTGGCACTAAACGACACAAAACGTGACCGGACCGGAAGTTTGAGAGGAAAACCGTGCTCTACAGCATTCAGCATTGATGATGCCTACAATATATATATATATGTATATTTATTAATTTTCCCACTTTTCTCCTTTTTCGGACAGTCAGCTGTGACTGGAGGCGAGCAGGGGACGAGCGGATGCCAGACTGGACTTCGAAGCAGCAGTCGCAAGGTATGTGCTTTCACCAGTTGGGTCGCCTCGCGCCGTGATACGTATCGCTTTAAGGGAGACTCCACGCACATTGGCCGCGGCGTGTGCATTAGAATGTCTACGCTATGGCATAGGTGCCATTAAGCGCGTGAATAAGAGAGATGTACATGTTGCTCGGTCAGCTATTGCGCAGACAGAGACCATCAATCACAAACGCACGCCGAGCTGCACTGCTCCCTCCACTCGGCTCTGTGGGCTGAATTACACAGCACTTTACCTGTGAGGCCCTGACGCCCAGCACTGCGCTTCCCCGGACTTTGTGTCTCAACTCTGAGCTATAACTCACCAACACGGTGCCACGTCTGTGTGGAATGTGATGGGAGAAGAATTTATCCCTTAAACATTGAGAAGTGAAATTGTACACTTGAAAGCAAAACGTTAATGTTTTTTTTTTGTTTTTTTTTATACATATAATGCACCTGTCCACATTTGAAACTTAATATTATACCACAGCATAGTAGTATACCATTAAAAAAAAATCTCAATTTCTAGAGAAGTTATGATGAAACAGTGACCCTTCAAGCTGAAGCATTTTGAAATTTCCCTTAAATTTCTCTTTACTCTAGATGTGTTGGGTATCATTATGTACGGATTTCCTCTGAATGCATCCTTAACATGTAAGGTGTCTTTGGAAACTTTGGGCTTTTCACTACAATTTAGAATAAGATTTGATAAAGATGGACCCATTGGTGGTTAGTGTAAGAGGCTAATAGATCAAATTTAATCCAGTAATCTGGATCTGTTGCTAATTTCAGTGGTGTTCAGATGTAAACATGATATGACAAACTGCAGTATAACCAAAGTTAAAAACTGCATGTGGTTGCCTCGGAGTGTTGTTAAATAATCTCATGAATCAGCCTCGTGGATCCACTCAAACACATCATTTCCCCCGTGTGCCCGAGCTCGTTACTTATTTGGAGTCGTGCCTGCACTAAATGAGAGAGAAATCTACAAAACAGCACTGTGGGCTACAGTAAGCTCATTGCGTTTCTATTTGAACATCACTAGTTGTGTGTTTTTTTGTGGTTACTGTACGCGTGTCCCTGCCTCTGTCAAGCGCTCCTGCTTGACATCTTGTTTCCCTGCATGTAACTGATGTCACCGGCTATGCAGCTCTGCATGCAGCCCCGTATGCAACTGCCCGTTTCCTCTATCCTCATGCTTGACCAGTACATCAATAAGCACAGTATGATCTGTGCCACATGCCTGTGTCTTCCACCACTTTTGGTCCTTTATGTCCCCTTTAAAAATCTTTTTTTCTTTTTTTTTTCTGTTCACTTTTCAAGTTTATGGTTGTATTTTGTTGTTTTTTTTTTACTTAAGGGCATATTTCACTAGACTAAGCAAGGAAGCCATTAAATTAACCGTACGTATGGTTTGGGTAATGGCCAGCTGTGTTTGATAGATGAGCGAGGAGACCTTGGGTTTTGGATAAGAGATGAGGGAGAGCATGCCGGGGCTTGTGTGCATTTTGCAAGAGTGGCAAAGGTGTTGGCGAGTGTGTGATAAGCAGCAGGTGTAGCGGATAAGAGCGGCCGATGGAGCTCGTGGTCAAGGTCTTGTCTGTCAGACATAGTTTGATCAGCTGACAAGTTCACTTCACATTTCACAGCAGCTAACCTGCCCAAACTCCAAAAATACTGTTTCATGTGGAAATGTGGAGCACTTATCAGTCATCGGAGCACAAATGTCGTGACAGATATTTTTAAAAAACTAGATAAAATAATGCAAATCAAGATAATTAGGACAGGAGGAATTAAAAATGTTAAAATGGGCAGAACTTGGCATAAAAAATTAAGCTAAAGGAGGTCAAGAGAAGAAGCTAAGATAATCTCTTAAACCGCTTACAGCCACCAATGGTCCATGTTTATAAAGTTTTATTTTAAATTCTTGTGATAAGCTCAATTTTCTCAAAGAGGCCAAATATCGTTTTGCATTCTGGAGAAATCTGTGTAAAATGAATACCAACACCCAGAATAAAGACAAATTCATATGAAATCAAAAATGCTGAAGCTTTAAAAAAATAATGGTTACTGTAATGGATTTTTGGATTTTTTTATATCAGTTTTTATGCCTTTTGAATATGGTATATAACGGGTTACTAATGTGAAAAGTAATGTAATTTGTCTAAAATCTTTTAAGTGGCGCTGAAAAATTTTCTTTAAATTGTACTCAATTATCAATTAATTTACCAGTGTTGAAGGGAATAAGTAATAAAAAAACTACGTCAGGAGAAAAGGCAAGCAGATACAAGTGAGTTTTTAAAAAGGATGTGTAATAGTACCAGCTGATCTGATGTGTAGGAGAAAGCTGTTCCGTAGTCCGGGGGCCAAAACTGCAACAGCACCGTCCCACTTTGTCTTTAGCCTCATCTGGGCCACAGCCGGGAGTCCCTACAGGGTCAGTCTGAGGGGTTTGGACCGTGGGAGCCGAGCAGTGCCTGAATGTAAGATGCTGCTTAACCATTCACAGCTCTGAAAGTGATTAAAAGAAGCAGAAAGTCCGTTATTTGGGAGTAGCTGCAACATTGTGTACTGCTGCCGAGCTATCAGCTAGACGAGGAGAAGGCATTGCGGCAGTCTAAAGACGATAAGGAGATTCTACGTGAGACTCTATTTAAGCCACGTGTGTACAGAACACGAACAATGATGAACAGGCATGAATTAAGAGAAATCTGTGAGGGTGAAAGGAGTTGTGCTCTGTGATGGGAGCTTGTTGAAAGGATGCGGTGTGTTGCTTGTCAAGAAATGCTCTTTGTAAAGGTCACATATTAACCACACGCTACGTTGTGACGTGACCAATAAACCGGCCAATAAAAATGCATGCCAGGCCTGCACTAATTGGAATATTCTGAAAATGTGTCATTTATGGAGTGATGCTTTGAAGCTTGTCAGCTGTACCTTTTTTTTTTTTTATTGAATGGTTTTATGGTCGTGGTTATGCTGGTTAAATAGAGCTGTGGTAGATCTCAGTGGATTTCCTGCTGGCTACTTTGTGGCTGTGGTGTTGCTCTTCATAGGCTTAAATACATGAACCATGACCTGTGCAGCATGCTGCTTTTCCCTCAGTTCTGCACAGAAATGTGCCTGTGGCAGGTCTTTCTCAGATTTTCTTGCTTATAAAAAGGTATTTTTGTAATTATTCCTCTTTAGTCCATGCCGAAGTAATAAAGATTACATCACGCGAGTCAGATGAAAAGGCATGACAGTACGCACGACAGAATCGCACGTGTTTCCTGCCGCTGCTTATAAGGAAACACCTGCTAAATAATGTATACGTTTGAGTGATGCCGCATGTGAGGAAGATGATGAGATGCCAAGGCCTCGTTTCAGCGTCGCGGCTCGATGTGAAGTGCAGCTGATGGACGAGGACCTCGGTGTGGCCAGGAGGGCTGTCCTAACGGAACGCTCCCAGGAAAAAGGCTAGTGATCCTCCGATGGGTCCCGCTCATTTACATGGGACATAAATTCGCATTTAAATGGCAGAAAATTGCTCGGGTGCCCGATACACCGGGGCATATGAAAATATAATTGTACTCAGCTGTGTGCGTGTGTGTGGGGTGGGGGGGTGTGAAATAGGAGCAGGGGGATGTGTGGAGGAATTACGTGCCCAATAGCCAAGATGGGATGTAAATATGGCGAGGACAGTCAGTGGTCTGATGTACCGTCGGCCCATTTCATCTGAGAGCTAAATGGCAGCCGGTCGCACTCGGAGGGATCGACAAATTAAAACGTCTCTCCACTGTACTACGGAGGAGAGCAGTAAGAGTGTGGGCTAAATGGAGAGGGAAAACGGGCCGAAAACTGCTGTGCGTTTTGTGCTTTTATAATGAAATCATCCTCTGTGTGCGTCAGATTATTTTGCTTGTGTATAATGAGAAAATGATGAGAAAATGAAAATGATTGAAGGCTCATATATGGGACATTAACACAGGTGGAAAAGTGCTGCACATAGGGGAAATTCACAGGGAACGAGTGAGGATGTTACTTGTGTATGCTCATTTTACAGCTGTAGTCATTTTACGGATTAAAATACTCTTTACATCGAACATAAAACAGTATAACACTTTGAGGGTTTAAACAATGCAAGCATGAGCATACATGGACAGATTTAATAGGATTCCTCGAGCCTGCATCATTAGAGAATTATGAGTAAAATGGAATGCATGAGACGTTTACACACCTGAGTGATTCAATTTACAATCCTAATCTGGGCCTGTTATGAGTAATTTGACTGCCACTTAGGACCATTTCAGTCTAATTATGGTGTTTGGAAGATTTCATTTGTTGCTTTAATTGGCGTAAAATTAAGGTTTTTACATTTACACTTAAGTACAGTCTACTGCTAGTACACAGTAAATAAATAATAAATCTTGAGAATGTTTGCATTGGAGTAGCTTTTTTTTTACCAGTATGGTAATAGTACTTGCTTAGAATTGATAGAATAGAACGCCTTTATTGTCATTGTACACAGTACCGCAAAGTTTGTACTTCTTTCTGTCGCGGTACAACACCTCCATCGTACTACTGTGACATCTGTGCTGTGTACAGTGACAATACGGGAATACTGTTGTAGTATTTTTTTCCACTGCACTTATAGTACTTGCTTAGAATTTATACTTTACAAGCCTGACGTTGACTTTATGTGTAAATGCGTGCAGGCCAGTTGTGTCACAGATATTCAGAGAGTTTACGTGATTCTCCTGGTCCTGTCCCCCTTGGATTCTTAACGACTCCCCTGCGTCCTTTGCCTGGTCTCACCCCTGTGTCCCTCGTTCCCTCCCTATTCTTTCCTATTCTTTCTTTCCTCACGTCTGCATTAAGGCTCGTCTAACGGAAAGGCTGGGACGAGTACACATGTCACATCAGCTCATGGAGATCTCAATTGTTTTTAGGCAGTGTGTTTCTCAGCATACAGCCCCACCCCGCTACACACACACACTCTCACTAGCATGTGCACCCACGTGTACACACAGTGAACATGTACATCTGCTCTCATGTTTATATACTCGCACGTACCGCCGTCTTCGTCACTTAGCCCAGAACTGGACCATCAACACACAGTACAATATGGCGGCCCCCCAAGGAGGCCCCTCACAGACCTGTTGGATAATTTGGGCTGCTCTGTCCATTGTGCCGAGCTCCTTTGATAAATTTACCTCCAACTGATGCACTGCGTCTCTTTTTCTTTTTCTTTTTTTGTCGGACGAAGACAATTGCTGGTACAGTGAAGGTCCGGCGCCTTAATGAAGTGCTAAAGCAGACACGTTGGCTCCAGGGCACAAAGGTCAGCTTTTACTCTTAACGTTAGATGACAGCTAACGGAGCAAACGGCATTGTGAACGCACCGAGACGGTGATATCATTATTTTACTGTCCGCCGGTGTACGCGCCACTCACCAAAGCGTAAAGCTGAGTTCATAATTGACGCTGACGAGTCACAGTGAGAGTCTAACGGAAGAAAACAATGAGATGGGGTCTGAATGGGTAGGCGAGCAGGAGGATCTCCAGCCTCCAAGGTTAAGGGCTGAGAGTCTGTGGGTTCTCCTCTCAGGAAAAGAAAAAAAGAAAATTAAAAAAAAAATCAAATAGGTAAAATGTAAATGTTTCTTTGAATGCATCGTTGACATCGATACACTTTGAAGGTTTGTACCTTTTCAGGGTTTCCTTTACTCGGTGGGACTGTAGCACAGAAGGAGCAATACAAGGAAAATAATGTGGTGGTTTACAAAAGCTGTAAAAGACTCCAGTCAAGTTCAGTTGTATCACATCCAACATCTCAAAGGGTTTTACAGGCCCACACAACAACGGCAAGACAACAAAAAAAGAAACGTAACATCTTGGAGAATAAATCTCAGAGGAGGGGGAGCCCCCTCCTTACAGCCAGATGTGCAATGGAAGCTGCAGGTGGGGAACGAGAGAAAATGCAGTGAAAAGATGCAGGAAAACAGGGAGGTATAACAAAGGAGTCCACGTCACAAAAAAAAAAATTTAGAGCGCATCTGTTCAGTTAAGATGATAATTAGTCGAAATTTAAAGCACATTTTATCCACTTTGAATACATTAAACCCACCAAAGGAACGGAAAGGGACAGTATTTACTGATTGCCTCACAAAACTTCAAACCTCAAAGTTGGTGCACTTATTGACGAGAGGTGTGGAAACCAGATAAAACAAAAATTCCTTCCCTCATACTCTTTTTATGGTATATTAATTGTAACACCTCTGGTTCCGTTCACCCAATTTTCATGTTCTTGAGGATATAAAAGCATCAAGTAGGGAAATGTTAAACGGGCGGAGATTTCAAACTCTAAGGTAATCACCATTGAGTCTGTCTTCATGAAGTTTTTTTTTAATTCTAGTGTCCAAAAAATACCAAATATCCAGAGAGAATCTGGATAGAATGATACCCCACATATCTAAAGGCTAATTAAAGGCTGCTATAATTAAATCATGAGATTTTTTTATGCCTTTTCTATTTGATGTGTTCAAGTATTAATGGGTTACTAATGTGAAAAAAGGCCTATTATATTTATCCCAAATCCTTTAAATCCACGTGCCTTAAATTGTAATTACCAATCCATTTGTCAGCATTCAAAGCATATTTGTTTCCACACAACACTCATAATCTCAAAAGATGGAGGAGATCATGTGGAGTGCTGCTCTTGTTTACGTTGCAGTTAACCCGGTTCACTGTAACATGAATGTGATTCTCTGTTGGATTAAGCTGAGAATTTTGTTTGTCTCGTTTATCAGATCAGCAGAATTGTCTTCATTCATCACAGTAGCAACGTTGGATGATATTTCTGCTAAAGTGTCGGGGGGACGGGATTGGGGGGGCCTCATGATGTTGGGACAGATGGCATTTAGCTCTGGCTGTGCAGAGCTCAGTGGGACCCGAAGCTTAAGAGGTTAGGCCTGTCAAAACCACTCTGTTCATTCAGCACCTAACAAAGTGTGGACTGTCAGCCTGTTCCCTTTAATAAACTTAAGGTTTCTCTTTTGTCTGCGCCACAGCAACACTGTGCAACTCCGTGACCTGAAAATCCCAACATGCACCGAGGCTCACGGGGCTTCCCAAAACGTGGGGGCTCACCTTAAACAGAAACGACTCACAACAGTTTGTAAGAGATGGAAGTATTGTCACCGTGACTCCCTCACGCATGACCACGAAGAATCATTTGATATTTTATCCTGAGGACCAGTCGAAAAAAAACAAAACGTGATCCTACCGGTCTGTCGAACGTGAGTCCATGTTGGTAAAACTCAGCAACTCAAAAGGATTCAAACGGATTCAACCAGAATTCCTCAAAACACTTCGGTCAATTTCAACAGTTTTATCAGTTTCACATAGTTTTTCACATATAGTTCCTTTACATTACCAGACAGAGCAAATTGAAGTTTTAAGCTTCATACTTTTTATTTTAATGAACCAAAACCAGTTCAGTAAATCGAACCAGAAGGTGAACCAGCAGCTGAACAACATCAGTGCTTTTTCAAATTCATACTGAAAGGGATCCAGGTCTCTTTTTGGTACTCATGGGTGGGAGCATTTGTATGGCGAGCCCTAAGGGCTGGTTCACATTGCACAAATGAATCAAAGCAGTACAATTTGCTCTTGGTTCCAGCTTAGAAGGGTCCGTGTTTGTTTGGCGTGTTCACATATCCACAAAGACCACGTTGAAGCAAATGAAATGAACAGTCGATTGAACAAAAAGTCAGGGAGTCCGAGGATGAAATAAGGCCAGTTTCATGATGAGAGCGTAGAAATGCCTTGTAAAAGTGCTGTAAGGTGTAGTGAATTTATTTATTTTTTGTGTCTCCCAGTTTTTACCACTTCCACGTGTACAGTAAGTCGTGTTTTAAGGGATGCTGCTAATGTCAGGCCTCCAGGTAGCATCGCTGCTGTTTTAATATGGAGGAGCTGAGTGGGAATCCGTCCACACCTTTATTATTCTGTCCCTGACAGATAAGCTGAGCTGTATTTCTCTTGATTGTCTCACAACCTCAAACTGAATATGTGTATCTCAGGATCATAAAACAAATATATATTTATGTGATTATTGTCATGATGCTGGACTTGTTGTGATGAGCTTTTTTTGTGCCATCCCAGTACCCAGTACGACTTTTCAAGCCATCATGTTTGACCACAAGAGGGAGACACACTGTAACATGGAAATCATCTTACAGCACAGGACAGTGCACATATAAAACACACAAACATCCACACAACACCTGAAGCTCCACAAACACACTGTAACCTATCACATGATCACACCAAATTTTAAAGTGATCCCTGATTCACCACCCCTCCCCCATCTCTCTATTTGTTTCAGTGGTTGCCGGGGTCAAAGGCGGAGGACCAGTGTGTCGTGACCTCGGCGAGAGGCCTGGATGACATTTGACCCCTAACTGGGTGTGTGGCTGACCCTGGAGGATACGATTCAACAATGGGAGGCACGTGCCTTGGCCTTGTCACTATGGTAACAGAGGACCTCTTGGAGCGGAGGGGGGTAGGGTCATAGCTCGGGCTTTATCCCGATCGGTGTTAACCATCTGCTGCCAATAGACTCCCTTAGATATAACTCACACCCACCACACAACTCTGTGTGTGTGTGGGCGTGTGTGTGTGTGTGTTACAGTGAGTAATCGTGGCTTGACTGTGTAATCTCTGCAGGCAACTGTGATGTTTAATATTCTCACAATCACCTGGAGAGATTCTGCAGTCACTCCAACACGTCAACACTGACTCCTAAACTGTGTTTACAACCGTTGTGCGGTGCAGTGTGTGCAGTGCACTACTGACCTTAAAGGAGCTGTGTGGTTTCACCAGACACAAGACGATACACAACAAGTATAGTATCCTGACAGACAGCAGGAGCACCGACGATAGATGGAAAACGTCATCATTGTCAGCACGTGTACGTCTGAACCAGGTCTCTCAAGTTGGAACGTTCTGGAGATGTTTCCAGTTTATTTACCAGATCTATAGCTCATAGAATGAGCCACTGCAGATCTATGAAATGTGTAGAAAAGCGTCTGTACATGAATTGATTTGTTAAATTTGTTTACCTTTCAGTGTTGCCTGCAGAAAGTATTTTCTATGACATTTTATGGCAGTTCTCAGCTTGTAAGATGTTTTGGCCCCGTCATGTGAAGTAGCTGAATGTATTTTGTGGAGCTGTAAGGGTGTGCAGGGTGTTGTAAGGGAAAATTGTACCCCAAAGAAAACAGATTGTACAAACTTTATGGCATAAAACCGTATTTGGGAATGCACAAGACAGGTTTAGCTTTTATTGTGGTATGCAAGTGTAGAAGAAATGTAAACATGGATCCATAGCAATCCATTCCAAGGCAGATGGGCCTTTTAAGGTGACTGACAAATGCTGCAACAAAAACAATGTCAGTGAGCAAGTGAATGGCTTTAAAAATAGAAGTTGCATTGCATGAATGGTGGTTCATCTGATTGGATGACTTTTCATATCCACAATCAGCAGGATACGAAAGAGCAGTCACAAATTATACAGAGAGCTCATCCCTGTTTCATTAATCTGTGCCTTAAATTGTAGCGCTGATTGATTTTTAGAGTCCAGCCTAATTTAGTGTCATTTGATGTGAAGTGTGATGATCAAGTGTCTGATTTATTGGCCCAATTGGAATCGATCAAATAGATTTCTGGCACGTGTGAAATTTTGGTGGCTGACCAAATGAATATTATGTACAGTGTAAGTACAGTTCATACAGTTAAATTGTTCCCTGTCTTATGTCACAGCGCTAAAACTAAAAGCTACATTCAAAAGCAGATTTTTTGTGAAAGAAGCCAACCGTTTACTGAACGTTGGTTGACGTGAGAGGGTTTCACACTCCACTTAAATGATCTTTGTGCCGTGCGAGGGTTTTTTCTTGATCTCTTTATGTTTGACTGTTCCAAGTCAAAACAGCGACTGGCGGTTTTAAAAGGCAGGAGAAGGGCAAGATTGTTGAATTACAGGCCTGAATGAGGGCCAACAGGTGCAGTCCACCTGGAGGACGCCGTGTTTTGCCCTTCATGCTTTGCCTCTTTGATGCAACAGAGCTCACGTTCACCGCAGACAGCTGTACCCTCCTCATGACTCACCAAAAGATGTGCATCTACGTGCACATTTGGCCTTTTCACGTCGATTGCGGTGCAATAGTTGGCGGCTTATTTTCTCTCCTTTACCACATCCACCTGTCCTCCAGCCTCTCTCTCCCCTCCCCACCTCTGGTTTTCCCCATCTCATCCCTGTCTCCTCGTCTTCTGCTGTGTTTTGGTGAAATCTCAGCTGGCAACTGTGAGTCGTTCACTAGCTGCTCTCACAATGGCCTCTGGGATTATGCTAAACGCGGCGCCTCGGCCGCTCTCCCCATCGACCGGCATCAGCGACGCCCTTTGGAGCGCACAGGAAAGAGACGGAAGACTCTCAATGAAGATGTCACTGCAATTACACAAGCGCGTTTCACAGACACCCTCTCTGTCTGCTCTTCCTCCTCTCACAGCGCCCATCCCCACTTTGTAAAAATGTCTTTTGAAGCTCGGCCCCGTCTCTCGCCGCTCGTTCATAATGCATGTCCTCTGTGAATTTGCATGAATTCACTTTCCAGATGCCTCTGCTGCCACCTGGACTTACAGTGATGTGCACTGTACAGTGTTGGGTACAGTAAACGTTTTTTTTTTTTGGTGTTTTTATTGCCCCCTGTGCTGTTTTGGGGGTGAAGGCAGAGCTTTCTGATGTGGATGATACTGCATCAGGAACTGATTGGCTGATGCTTAATAGCCAACAGTACCTGATGCATTGCCTTCAGCATCGAAAGAAACGTCACACACTCGTAACTCTTTTTCTAGCCTGAAGATTTCCTCTCTGACGTGTTTGTAGCTTGATGTTAATCCAATAAAATAAAAATGAGAGCTCCTTCATTGGTTGGTTATTTTGTCACATCTGAGACGGAAGGCATGGGTTTGTGTTATGCCTCGTGATTTTTAGCAAATTACTCAAACTACAATGACATTTGGCAGAACGGAGGAAAGAACCCATTCAAATAAACATTAAAGTAGTAAAGTAGGATAGGACAGATCAGGCTACACATGTGATGAGATAATACAGACTATATTTGAAAAGTTGGAATACGGAGATGTGTGAAAACGAAGTCGTCAAATGACCTGACATCCATTTTACTTCATTGAATCAAAAGTTATGGATTATTTTGTGTGTAGGTGGGCGACTGCCTTATAATAAAGAAACACTTTGGTCACAAAGGGCTGTTTGCATGTGAAACACAAGAAGCCAATAATGGGGAAACACGGCTTGGTGTTATGGAGATCTCTCAATCTATGATTTACACTTTTGCCACAAGGTTGGAAATTTCTCTCTCTCTCTCTCTCTCTCGCTCGCTCCATCACTGTCAGTCACAGTCGGCAGGTGGAGGATTGGGTAATAATGATCAGACATGTTGAGAAACTCAGAGCGCTACTTATGGCAAGCTCAGGTCCAATCGATCAATCTGACACTGAAATGCATGTGTGTGATCTCTGGTACATAACGTTCCCCTCATGTTCACTTAAGACCGAATGGGACACCAGGGTCACCTGAGGTCATATGTTAGCATGTTTTTCTTACAGGCTAACATTTGTGTACACATACGGCGTGAATGCATCATTGCTCAAATGTAGTGTATCGTATCGTGTGCTTGGACGCTGAGGGGGCTTTCTCCCACCTAGAGGTGCACTCCCCACCTCGGCCTTGCCTCTATGATTTGCAAGCACGACTGTCTCACGGTTCCAGTGAGGAATAGCACCGAGGGGAATGTTCTCTCATCGTCTCTTTCATCAGTCTTGGAAAAATTCAACGATTAATCTCTCTGGAATATGTCAAAACTGGTTTGATTAATCAAGCGTTTTATCTCAATGTTTCTGCCTTTATTTGTGCTTCGGTTGAACTGCCTGCCAAGTAAAATAAACATCCCGTAAAGAGGCATTATTTTGCAAAATTAATTGTTGGGTAGTTCACATTTGCGCTGTTATTTGGTTGCATCTTGGAAAATCCATCCCTATGCCATATTGGTTCTGGAATCGTGCACAGTGGAGAGCTGAGAGTCTGCACGTTTTCAGTGCAGCCAAACCCCACAGCGGTGAGTTGACTGATCAGCACAGAAGCTGCGTCTCATTTTATCTGGGGCATCCTTTGAATTAATCAAACATATTGAACCGTCCTCTCTCCAAAACTTGAGTGGAATGTTTTGGGACAACATCAAAAGGTGATATGGACGAATGGCAATGATAAGATCAAAAGTTTTTTGAAGAAGATCCTCAAGATAGCTCTATTTATAGAAGATGCCTGGATACAGAGGAGGGAGGCTCTGTGATGCTGCCTCATGCCTCAGTAGGTGCTGTTAGTTTGTATCTGTTTATCTCACACAACCTCTGTGTTTGTACAATCATTTTAATTTGCTGCTGGCCCACGACCCCAGAGGAGAAAGGTGCAGCACAGGGGAATCATTTTTTTAAGGTGTCACTTTAAGACAGATTCTGTCACTCACCAGTTTTAGGGCAACTTCACTCGGTCGATGTCAGATCCATAAATGGGGATACTTCAACTAAAAGGTTAACTTCATTTGAAAGAATTTGCAAGGTAAAGCCGGTGTGTCCTTTAAGACCTTACGTTTCCTGTAAACCATTGTATGAGGACCAAAAGAGGACGTACAACTGTTTTGGTTTGTTTTCTCACACAGAACATTTGTGTTGAACGTCTTAGATGAAACTGAAGCAAGGCATGAAGCTATTTCAGCCTCTGTCAGGTCTTGATTGCCCGGAAATGCGACTTGCTGATCCGTGAATCGCTGCTCTTGCCATTGCTATAAAGGACGATAAATCCAGCGATCGTCAGGCTGTGGCTGCCTCTTTGGGGAACCTTTCATTTACTTGAGACTGATACAAAATATTTTGCAAACTAAGCAAAGGGATAATTTATTACTTTACTTCCATGATTCAATGAAGATGACAAATACCAAACGTTAGTATCCATCATACAAGCTGACCTGAGCGACTTTCAGTAGGAGTACGACAAAAGTTGAGGAGATGAGAACTTGGATGAGGTCGAGCCGTCTCTGCAGGCTGGTCCATTTATTGCCTTTTTGCCTTTGCAGGATCAGGTCTGCATAACAAAGGCCACACGCGTCATTCAAGAAAGTATCCCATAAAATAAGATGCAGCTAGAGATAAGGAGTCCAGCCTGGAACTCAAGGAAGGCATCGGAGATGTCATGTTTGCGTCACCGGGAGCATGAGCTTAAATTCCCAAATAAAGTGTTGGATTAGCTTGGAAATGTTCTATACATAAAACGAGGAACTCTATCTTCAACGTTAAGTCCAGGTATGGGCAGAAAAGTCAGTTTGACACACAATTCAACCACACCCTCCGAGGAAAACTTAAAAGGTCAGCGTTAATGGAAGGGATGCCAAGTCTATCTCTATCTGCTCATATCAGCATATACACACACACACACACACACACACAAAACCGCCTGCAGTTTCTTCACCCATGGGAAATCCAAGAAGCGATGCCAGCACCAGCAGATGTTCCTGAAGCGCAGGCATCTTGTAAACATCGTGCAATGTATTAGAGGCTAATGTAGTGGTTGCTGACAGAGATCTTCAACAAATGATGTGTTTTTACTGCCTGCTACACCCACACACACACACTGAGGACCCTGACAATGTGTTAACGTCTCCATGTCACAACCCCAACCTTCTGGAGATACATTCTTCAAATAACGCACCCAGACATGGCGATGTGAATATGATGTATGCAGTCCTCTGATGTGAGCAGGATCGGATCCTGACACAGAGTCTCCAAGAAATCCACGAAGACACCTGGAAACTTTCATCTAATGAGGTTTTACATCACACAAAGAGTTAAACAATTT
Source organism: Brotula barbata (assembly GCA_900303265.1). Classification (NCBI taxonomy): domain Eukaryota; kingdom Metazoa; phylum Chordata; class Actinopteri; order Ophidiiformes; family Ophidiidae; genus Brotula; species Brotula barbata. The sequence goes on along the minus strand of OMNV01009762.1, from coordinate 20,277 downwards.
CAGTTATTAAAAAAAAGAATCAAAACTTATTATGAATAGTTACAAAGTTTTAATAAATACTTGAAAAAATACCTTAAGCTTTCTCACACATCTATGTAAAGGATTTTTCCTAAAATCACATAATGACCGACTGGACATCCGGGGAACATTATGCCGGGCAGTTCTGTGTCACATGACAACGTTGTCGTCTTTTTATGACGTATAAGGAAGTGCTGTGAGGCCTACGCCGTACGACAAACCGGAAGTTTGATTCTACGTCCTCGTTTGTGTTGACACCGTGTCATAATCAATATTTTAGATTGATTGAACAAGTTGTAAAAAGAACCATGGTTCAGGAAGAAAAAGGTAAGGTGGAAAAAAAAATCTTAATTAATGAAAAACGGCTCTCGGATCTTGAAGTCCATAAAAACGTTTCTTTCTCCTTTTTCTCTTAATCTTACTTTTCCCGGACAAAGGCTGTTTTTCGAAACAGCCATAAAGTTTTGGGTGGAGATCCTGAAGGACTATGTTTAATCCTGTTCACATCACGTAAACCTGCCTTACATTTACAGGCTTGTTGCTATGGCAACAGCTCCAACAAAAGATGGTTTTCTAATCCCTACATCAGACATCCAGGATCATAAATAATCTTCAACTATTAAATCCTGTATGTACGGACCCCTCCCTGAAAATCTGATTTGACCAAAACATTTGCCTTATTTTATTCACTTTTTGTGCACTTTTCGATTTTTGTACATTGGCAATAATGTAAATAACCTTTTTTTCACTGAAATCAACCTTTAAAATGATGTTTTCCTTACGGTTTGCGAGTTCATATGGGTTGTTATTGACGATTAGATCAATAAAATCATCAATAAAATGTAATTAATTTGAATAATAATAAACATTAAATTAAATAAATTAAATTAAATAAATCCATCCATAAAGTAGAGTAAGTCACACTTTTCCCATAGAAACCTTGTATCTCATAACGATAATATTTCTTAATAAATACTTTTATTTGTCATACAAGAGCTTTAGAATGATCAAATGTAGTCCTTGTTTACTCTGAAATAGTTGACTTAAGTTTGATTCTTTGTGCCTCCATCCTCCTGGTCGTCAGTCTATAGAGGGAGCCACTGTAGTCTGCTGACGGTTTACTGCTCCCCGGTGTGGGAGTTTAACCTGCCCGGTACACCGCCCCCAGCCAGCATGTCATACAACCGCATGTTCTCCAGAAGCGCTGCACACTGAACCATCAAACATCCACTGCAGAGCCCGCACGGACACCGCACAAACACACTTTCTCTGCCGCCACAGGAGATTTGGAGATCTGCAGGTAATTCCAGGTACGTCTCCAAAGCTGAAAGATGACAAATCTGCCTTAGAATCTCTTTTAAATACCGTTTATCCTAACGAACGTGATTGTTTGTCTTATAATAACAGAAAGAATCTGCAGGGCATCCACTTGTTTCTGACGGTTCGCTTGTTTTAGGGGATTTGAAAGGAATTTTCCAGGAACAAGTGACAGTATTCCAGAATCTTCTCAGCGCTTTTAACGCACATACGCACACTGTACACACGTGTTGTTTATATGTGTATAGTGCAGGTAACGTAAAATGTGCCCTTTGCACGGCTGATTAAGTCGCTCATCCCCCTGACAGAGACTGGCACAAAATGGGCATGTTTACGCACGATCTTTACGCATATTACGCACCGAACCTTTGGGAGAGAAAAACAGCAGAAAAACACATCACTCAGTCGAAGTCGCAGATTTGAGCTGGAGCGACGCCAACGTAAACATCGCGCCAGCAGCGGGAGATGTCGGGACTCGCTGAGCAATGCCATCAGTGATGTAATAACGGGTATTAAAACGTGAAGGCTTGTCAGGCACATAAAAAATGATCTTGTACGCTCAATTCCACTTGGTTCCCCTGCGCCCCACTCTCTCCTCACAGATCAGCTCCGACGCCCGGGTGAAATGCTGGGGATCTGCGTGTGTCTCTGTGCGCTCTTCACGCACGTCCTCTCTCAGGAGGCCGAGGAGCCCATCTCCTACACGGTGAGTGCATCCTTCTTTACTACCTGCTGCTGTGTGCAGAGCAGAGATCCACGTTTGTCTTTTTACAGAAAAAGCTAACAAAGAAAGGATTCTACCATGCCCAGCCTTTTATCGTTGTAAGCAGTTTTTAATTGTTCTTTACAGTGTACAGAAGGCTATGAGTATGACCCGGTCAGAGAGCAGTGCAAAGGTGAGATGTTATGCATCAGTCTTTGTTGCTTAGTAAGCTGTGACTTGACAAAATGTCATCTTTTTCCCTTTCTCTTCCCCGTTTCTTCCACCCTGCCTTTTCTTCCATTCTTCCCTTTTCCTATGCTGTGTCCTTCAATTATCTTATCCTTCCTTTTATCCAAACCTCCCCCTTTCCCATGATTGCCTTTCTTCCATCTTTCTTTTTTCCTATGCTTCCTCTTGCTCCATCTTTCCTTTTTGCATTTGCTCCATTCTTCCCATCTCCCAGGATATCTTTCTTTCTTTCTTTCTTTCTTTTACGTGGACTTTATTCTGTTCTACTTGTCCATTTATTTATATATAAGAATATTTTTCTAATTATAAAACAGAATTTAGATTTTTGTTGTTAAAGTGATCCAACAGATCTTAAGGAATTATGGGAGGGG